>QEOT01123474.1:0-62483 GCA_003123785.1 Pterocarya stenoptera
TGCAAGGATGTCCCAATGCATGTACCAGTACGGAGATGGGCATAGCGTTGAAGATCGTGAAAGTAAGGACCGAGTGCTAACATTGCTTATTCATCCCATCCCTCTGCCTATAGATTGATGAATGATTGATATAAATAAATATATATATATACGCGATTGAAGCTTCGACTTCAAAATTACGTAGAAATATTTTTTTCTTTGATCCGCATTTGACAAGCCAAATCTAGCCCTTTACAAAATACATGATGTAAAAGCCAAACCAAAACTAGCTTGGTTTGCTTAAACACGAATAAGACTGCGTTGTACCATAGATGCATGTATTGCATGCTACACTTCTTAGTTGAATTTGCTATCTGTTTCAAGAATAATACTGTAACCAAAACTAGCTTGGTTTGCTTAAACATGAATAAGAGTACTGCGTTGTACCATAGATGTATTGCATGCTACAGTTCTTAGTTGAATTTGCTATCTGTCTCCAGAATAATACTGTAGCAAATACAAGATAGTTAAATCTGGGTGGGAAGACATGTGCGCTCGTTTCTGACTGAGTAAGAAACATGAGCCAAGGAAAAGAGAAACAAACACGAGCTGGATAAAGAGAAACTAACTCAAACATTTACGGTATGCAGCTATACATGGAGAGACATGATATCCTCCGACCAAAAGTTATAGTACTGTATTCTGTTAAAGTGTCTTTTACGATTTGGTATTGACTTTTGGTGAAGGACTAAATTAGAAAAGGGACTACAAATGCTTAACCGTGTCTCCCATCCATGTCCAATATGTTGTTTTGAAAAATGACATTTTACAGAATCATTACATGAATGTGACAAGATCAAAATACCTCCACGCGCGCAGTTTCTTTTAATGAATGTGACATGATCAAAATTTGGAACTCATATAAGAGCTATTATGATTCCAAATAGCATTAAACAACTACAGAAATTGTGTAATGTCCAAGAAAAGCTAATTGAATGTAATAACTTTTTGTACTCTGAGGTGAGTAGCCATTTCTTTCATGATATGATAATGCGGAAAACCGAAGATAATGACTGCAAACTATATAAAAAAAAAAAACGTTTCTTTAACAACATGATAGAAGAACATTATGGTACCAGATGGCACTCCCCTCGCTTCAAAAGGTTTTATTCCGGCCCAGGTAAAACTAGCATGTTCAATCGTTATAACTCCGGAGTGGATACCACATAAACAGAATACTGGAGAAAGTGATTCAGGAACATTTTTTTTCTATTGGAATTAACTGGTTATTAGCGGTTAATTTGAAGTAAAATAACGAAAACAAACAAAAGGAAAACAACAATCGCACACACAAAAGATCAAGATTTAAGTGATTCGGCTTAGAGTAAGCCTACATCCACTGGCGGAGTACAAGAGATCAATCACAAAAGTTCTCAAATCCAGAGTCCCAATACACCCAACGAACTCTCAAGAATCTCACAAAAGAACTTCTCTCTCTCTTTTCTGTATTCTGGTCGCAGTAATCATGCAATACAGTGAAAATATGCATGTATTTATACTTAACGGCGTAGGAACCTAATTTACGAACATTCGCTCGAGCGGAGTGTCAAGTAAAGCTTGAGCGAACAATACGTCTGGAACTCACTCGAGCTGAGTGTCGAGCGAACAATCTATATTTGGTCTCGTTCAAGCTGACTATCGAGCAACTGTTAATCTAATAATCTGTTTGCACCTTTGCTCGAGCGGCAAATTATCCATGGCTCGAGCGAATTACAATCTGGAATGTCACTTTTTCAACAGGAATCAAGTCACCACTCAACAAATCTCTACCTTGGCTTGAATTCCATCAAGCCTAAACAAAATTCATTAAACCAAGAGCCAACCCCTTCCACCAAATCCCCTAAGGGAATCACAAACCCCCTAAGGGAATCAAAGACCCCAAACACCAATTAATTCTAAACAAAGGTTGAACTTGTATACAAGAACTAGCTTCGTCATCATATCTGCTGGATTCTCAGTGGTAGCAATCTTCTGAATTGCTATCATACATTCTATAACAACCTCTCAAAGAAAATGATACTTGATGTCAATGTGCTTAGTTCTCTCATGATACATTTGATTTTTAGTCAAATGTATTGCGCTCTAGCTGTCACAAAACACAGAAATTCCATCTCGTTGTAGTCCCAAGTTTCTAATCAAACCTTTCAACCAAATGACCTTTTTTTTTTTTAAAGAGCGAATGTCACATGTCCAAGAGTGACCGCTCTCCCAATTTTATTAAAAAATCATCACTTGTGGCGCAGGAATACCGTGTAAACAACCCAACACACCTGAGACATTACAAACTCAGATGCCAAAAAATTCCAGAGAACCAAAAATAATACATAAAAGGAAATTATAATCGTAAATAAGGAAGTTCCCAACAATCCGTGCGTAGCAATCCTCTAAGCAACCCGCTTCCACTTTCTGCTCCAGTGAACGACCAACAATTATTATTGGCACCTTGTTTGGTAAGAAAATCTGCAACCATATTAGCTTCTCTGAAAATATGACAAATACTACAATTCAAGGCATGAAACAACACTTTAATTTCTTCCCAAAAATCCCAAAGATTACAACCTCCTGACTGGATCCGTCCCACTATTACAGCCGAATCCGACTTCACCATAAAATCCTTGAGTCCCATGTGTTGAGCCATTCTTCAACCATCAAGAAGTGCATGACCCTCAGCTAGCCATTGTATTCGAAACCACTTCATAATGCGTTGCAAAACCACCCATGGTTCGGCCATTGTCATCCCGAAAAATGCCTCCTCCGCCAGCCAACTCGGGGTTGCCAAGAGAACTACCATCAATATTAAGTTTAACTCTACCTCCTCTCGGTTTCTTCCACGCAACAGCCTTAGCAATTTTCTTCACAACCGGACCAAAAGGGCAATTTAATTCCTTAGCAATTTCCAGATCTTTAAAATTCATATGTTTGAGTTTTCGGTCTTTAGATAAAATATCTATTAGAACTGCCTTCACCCGCCGAGCTACCCCTCTCCAATCAGAATTTTTTCCTTCCATCCGTGCATCACACCTTGCTATCCATAATGCCCAAGTGCTTAGAATAGGAAGAAGACAATGGCACACACCTGTTTGCGAAGACACCGAAGCACGTAACCACCAAACATTGATTATCTGACTCCCTCATAATTGAGTCATTCCTAGGGTTGTTGCATGGTGAATCCCGCCGCCCCGTCATCCTCCTCAGCGGGGTACCTGGTGGGTCGGGTTGCATGCAACAACCCTAGGAACCAAATGACCACCGTCACTGCTTCTGCTGCTGCCATATATTATTCTATTGTAGTTGATAAAGCAACAGTAGATTGTAGCATTGCTTTCCAACTAATAGCATAGCCACACAAAGTGAAAACATACCATATTAGTGATCTTCTCTTGTCTAAATCCCCAGCTTAATCTAAATCAACTTAACCAACGACCTTTGAACTGAAATTAGTTTTTTTAACGAGAGTAAGCCAAAATTTGAAGTCCCTTTCAAATACCTAAATATCCATTTCACAGCCTGATAATGAACCTTACCTGAATTAGCCATATACCTACAAACAATGGTCCCTGCCTATGAAATGTCTGGACAAGTACAAACCATTGCATACATGATATTGCCCACTGCGCTGGAATATGGAACACGTGACATGAACTGTTCCTCCTCGTCAATCTGAGGAGATAGTGATGCTGAATGTTTAAAATGTGTAGCAAGTGGTGTACTTACTGGTTTGAAATTGGACAATCCAAATCTCTCAAGAACTTTCTCAATGTACATTCCCTGGGACAACTACAACTTTCCAACTTTCCTATCTCTATAAATTTCCATCCCCAAAATCTTCTTTGCAATGCCCAAATCTTTCATTTCAAACTCATTACTGAGTTGAGTTTTTAACAAGTTAACATCAGACATGCCTTTAGCAGCAATAAGCATGTCATCGACATATAGTAGCAAATAAATGAAAGACTATCAAACAACTGTCTATGGTAAACACAACTATCATAGCTACTTTTCAAATAACCATAATTAATCATAAAAGTATCCAAACGCTTATACCATTGCCCCAGCGACTGCTTCAAACCATATAGTGATTTTTTTAATTTGCACATAGGATCTTTTTTACCTTCAACAATGAATCCCTCTGGCTGATGTATAAATGGTCTCCTTAAGCTTAACATGCAGAAACGTTATTTTAACATCAAGTTGTTGTAGCTCTATATCATACAACGCAACCCTGGCAAGCAACACGCAGATTGACCTGTGTTTCACAACTTCAGGAAAAACTTCATTGAAGTCTATACCTTGTCTCAGACTGTAGCCCTTTGCAACTAAGTGTGCCTTCTACCTTGCATCTGCAACACCCTGGATTCCATCTTTTCTCTTGAAGACCCATTTGCACCCTCCAATCTTCATCTTCTAAGGAAACTTAACCAATCATAAGTTTGGTTCTTATGAAGAGACTTCTTCAGTCATCGATGTGCACCACTGTGCAGGCTCCATACTCTTGACAGCTTCTAAATAAGTGGAAGGCTCCTGACCATCAATGTCCTCTGTCTTGGTAAGTGCATACATCACCATGTTTTCGTGAGCATATCTTTGAGGTTGCCTAATCTGCCTCCTCTGTCTACTTGTAGCTATATTGTAGTCTTGCTCACCCTGTACGCCACTATCAGAATCAGAATCATGCTTATCAGCAATAGTATGATCTTGAGTGCTGTCTGGCACTCCTTGTGAAGTTTCAACCTACAACTCCACATTCTTGCCATTACCCTACTCTTCACTTGTAGAAACAGAAAAATCTTTTCTCAAATTAAGCATGAATTATTCATCAAATACTACATCCCTGCTAATTACAAACTTAGGTGATTTATGATCAATACACCACAACTTGAATCATTTTACCCCATTAGCATATCCAATGAATATGTGCTTCTTTGCCATTGGCTCAAGTTTTCCTTCATTAACATGAAAATATGGAGAACAACAAAAAATTCTCAAATTTAAATAATCAGCAGGAGTTCCAGACCATACCTCATTTGGAGTTTTCAATTTAATAGCTATGGTTGGAAAATGGTTAATCAAATAGCAAGCTGTGTTGACTGTTTCAACCTAGAAATCTTTAGACACGCCGACATTCAAAAGCATACTATGGGTGTTAATATCTTAATTTTCACAATAGTCTGGATGGGAAGAAATAATTATTCTCGGCCCATGATAATGATTTGGGCTTCGATACGGTGCTTTTCGAGTTCATAAATAAGATAAATAGCAAATAAAAACAAATAAATAGAGACAGAAATTTAGGTGGTTAGGGATAATGCCTATGTCTACAGGTTGTTCAAGGATGAAATCCACTATAATGGGTAATTTTATAATCATTCATGGCCTCACATATCTCACAATATAGTTAAGAAATTTAGGGAATATCCTTTGGAGTCGCTGTGTGTAATGGAGTTTAGGCGTAGGGAGCTTCAATGGAGAGCCTGTCTAGAGTCTATTAGATTTGTAGGGATCGCCTCCTTATATAGATGTCTATTTTCTTGGAGTGATTGAGTTCAACTTGCCTTGTGAAGCCTTTTTCTTTTAGATGTCTGAGTCTCTTTCTTTTTAGGAGTTTGAGTGTATTTCCTTTTCTATTCTTAGCCTTATCTCTTAGTTTAATTGTCGGATTTATCTCGAGGCTAAATTTTAAGTTGCTGATATAACCTCTACAGATGCCCGCAATTCTTAAGGTTGATTTTCTCAACAAGAAGATCTTGAGAATCTTCAAGTCAATAATCTACAGAATAAATTTTGAAAATTGGTCCCTAGTTTCCTATTTGGTGCGTGGTGCATGGTTTTATATTTGTTTTGTGCTAAGCGATGAAGAGCTCAGCTTGGAGAAATATGTGGGGGATATATTCGACTACATTAGGTGTGAGCATGGAGCTCTGCTTGGGCGGGAGGTATACTTGACCATGATAATGGTGAGCGTGGAGCTCGGCTTTAGCAGGAGATGTACTCCACTGCATTAGGTGCGAGCGTGAGGCTCAACTTTGATTTTGCTTATTTGTGTGGATATTTTCCTAAGAGATTGTTTATTGTTGATGAAGAGTGCATATTTCCATAATTGGTTCTGTGTGTATTTATGTGATTGGTTCTTTGTATGTATTTTCATGATCGTTTTTGTTATTGTTTACAATAGAGGGTTTTTTGCCCCTTGATGTAAATCGTCATTTGATGTTCCCAACATGGGGTTGATATTAGAGTTTGTTTGTAGTAACTCGCGCTTAAGTGGTCAGGAAGCCCATAAATTCCCTAAACCCACATTAAGCGGTTGTCGAGCTCGTTGACTTGTTTCCTAAGGAAATCTACGCAAGGCGATTGTGGAGGGTCACAGGATCTTTTGACCTACATGCCTATTTTTTAGGTTCACAGGGTCTTTTGACCAATGTGGGCTTTTTTAGGGTTACAACATCTTTTGACTTACACATCTTCTTTGAGGGTTGTGGAGTCTTTTGACCTGTGTGCCTTTTTTGTCACCGCAAGTTTTTAGACTCGACTTTGGTGTTTGAGGGTTGTAGGGTCCTTAGGCCTGCACGCCCATTTCGAAGGTCGCAGGATCCTTTGGCTTGCTCACCCATTTTATCACCTCGAGTCTTTGGACTCAGTTTCAGTGTTTGGAGGGTCGAAAGGTCTATTGACCTGCGTGCCCTTCTCGTCATCTAAGTCTTTAGACTCGATTTTGGTGCTTGGGGGTTGCAGAGCCTGTTAACTTGCACACCTGTTTCATCACCGTGAGTCTCTGGACTCGTTTTTGGTAGAGCTTAGTAGGGTTGTTTACCTCGAGTTTAGGGACTGGGACTTGACTTTGGTGAAAATGATGCCCAACCACACTATTGTGGCGAAAGACTGAGTTCGAGCACGCTGCTATGGTGTGAGACAGAGTTCGACCATCTAGAATAATTTAGTTGCTGCTACGTTTTGTAACCGGGTGAGCAACTTGTTGTCTGCCTATCGCAAGGAATTTGTTGCCCACCACAAGGGCGACAAGCTTGCTTTTCGTGTGTGCTATCTATCCAGGTCTGCTGGCCACCAAAGGGTGGAGAATTAGTTTCCTGGGCATGTGGTGGGGCAAAGAACCTGGGCAAGCAAAGGTGATGGCGGCGACCTTCTTGATCAGTGGCGAGCAACATTTTGTGCTAAAGTGCTTCCACATTGTGGGACAGACTCTCTCCATGGTCGAGGACCATCTCACCGGCGACAGAAAAAATAGGCAAGCTAGGTGTGGTCAAGATGGTTCCCTCAAGTGCTCAGTAATGTGCTCCTAGTGTTTGCACGGCACAACATGCACAGTGCGCTACTGCGGCAAGTTAGGTGGCGAGGAACATCGTTGTGGTCCGGAACTACCATGCCGACGACAAAAGAAGCTGACGAGCTAGGTGGTGGTCGAGCTGGTTCCCTCAGGGTGCTCGGCAATGTGCTCCTAGTGTGCATAGTTCCCGCCATCTTCTGTGGTGAGGAATGGTGGCGATAGGAGCCTCCATGGTTGTGGAGCGTCTAGCTGGCAACAGAAAATGCCGACCATTCATGTGGTGCTTGGCGGTGGCTCGATCAGCTCACAAACGGCAGATGTGGATCTCTATTGACTTGCATCTCCTTTATGCACAGTGTACGGCATGCCCGGTTCTCTTAGTTGAGGCTACGGTCGAGGACAACCTTGTCGGCGACGGAGGATGTCAAAAGTTCAGGTGGTGGCTGGCGGTGTCCCTGCCAGCTTACGAACGGCTAGTTTGTGGACTTTATGGTGCTCAGCGACGAGCTTCCTTTGCACACATTGTGCACATTGTAGCCTCGACAGAGGAACTACTACTCCTATATCACCACCCTGCAGTGTGACCATCCTCGAGCCACACTTTGCAAAAGGGTGGCGGCCTACAAGTCCTACTTTGTGTGGTATTATGTGCACTCTACATGGCGCATGCACAGTGCATGTCATCCACTTCCTAAGTTCTTCTTCTTCTTTTTTTCTGCAATAGTGTTATAAAAAATAATAGATAAAAGGTTGAGGAGGCCTTATCTACTTTCTTGGAGACAATCTCGTGAGCTGCAGAATCTGCACCATGTAAGGGGGTGGCGGGCAGCAAGCCCACCACGTTAAATGCTTGGGTGCACCTCACATGCACCCGCTTTGTCAGCTCTGCATGGCTTGCACAGTGCACGCCATGCAAACCACTTTTGTAACACCATGTACATCATGCATGTTGCATGCTCACAGTGCACCCCCTGCTTTTTTTAAGACAGTCTCATAAACAGGAGAGTCATCCTACTCCCCTTTTCGGTTCGAAGAATAAAAAGTCAATCCCACAGACAGCGCCAACTATTAATGTCTTAATTTGCACAACAAACCGAAAGAGAGAAAAAAATCATCCTCGGCCCATGATGATGATTCAGGCTTCGAGACGGTGTTCTTCATGTTCATCCATAACATAAATAATAAAGAAGCTAATAAAAATAAATAAAAAGAGACACAAGAATTTACGTGGTTCTGCATAATGCCTACATTCACTGGTTGTTTGAAAGTGAAATCTACTATAATGAGTGATTTTACAATCTCTCATGACTTCACATATCTCACAATACAATGAAAAAATTTAAAGGAGATCCTTTGGAATCGCTATGTGTGGTGGAGTTTGGCATATAGAGCTTCTGTGGAACCCTACAGAGGGCTAAATTTTAGGTTGCTAATTTGACCCCTGCAGAGGGCTATCTCCATGAGAGGCCTATTCAACCGTTCAGCTACTCCATTTTGTTGTGGAGTGTGTCGTGCCTAACAAAACGTTCATCTTTGCAAAATTCACCAAACTTACCCCCCCAAATTCTATTCCATTGTCATTCGAAGTCTCTTTACCTTCTTGCATATCTGATTTTCAATCAAAACTTTCCATTGTTTAAAATTAACAAAAATATCGCGCTTTTATTTCAGAAAATAAACCCAGACCTTTCTTAAATAATCATCAATAAACGTCAATAAATACCGAGCACCACCTTTTGATGGAACAAAATATGGACCTCAAATATCAGAATAAATATAGTCCACAGTACTTTGGATTCTATGAACACTTGTAGTAAACTGAACTCTATACTGTTTCCCAAAGACACAATACTCACAAAAGTCAAATTTTCCTAACTTCGGATCACACATTAAACTCTGTTTACTAAAAATAGACATTCCATTTTCACTCATACGACCAACGCACATGTGCCATAAACGAGTAATGTCTGAGTCTGGATCATCTAAAATAGAAACTGCAACTACACCTGTCACTATACTGCCTTGAAGGAAATAAAGATCATTACTCTTATCTCTTTTCATTATAACCATAGAGTCCTTACTAACTCTAATAGCTCCACCTTCACCAGTGTACTGGAAACCCAAAAAATAAAGAGCGCCCAAAGAAGTAAGATTTTCCTTCAAATTTGGGACATGTTGAGCGTTAGAAAATGTTTTGACTATCCCATCAAATATCTTAATCATAATTGAACCAATCCCAACAATCTTATAAGTCATATCATTCCCCCATCAGAACGAAACCACCACTAATTATTTCATAGGAAGTGAACCAATCTCTTTTAAGACACATATGAAAAGTACAAGTCGAGTCCATAATCCACTTGTCACCAAATAGACTATTAGAGCCTCTAATTGCTAAAACATTATCTGAGTCGTTAGACTTATCATCAACAACGCTAATGATATTAGAGGAGCTAGTACCTTCATCCTTATTATTTAGTCTAAAACACTCATTTTTGTAATGACACTTAATATTTTTCTTGTTAAACTTTGACTGTGAACTACCTGTAGATTTACCCCAACTCTTCTGTGATGCCCCGACTCCCACGTACAAAAAGCCTCGGGAATCGTGACGTCAGGATGATGACATAAGGTCACACATCCCAACGACAAGTGCCAAGTGTGTGCAATAAATAAATAGTGCACAATAAAATATGCAGCGAATAACAATAATTAAATCTCTAGTACCATAATTTTAGTTTAATACAGATATCCAAATACAAAGTGTTTAAAACATAAACCAAATGTCCCATAAAATATAAAAAAGCAGAAAAAAGAAGCATTCCTTGAGTGATCCCAGATCACTCCTCCGGCGGAGCCAAATCCTCAGGCTCGGTACCTGCAACATCATAATCAAAATCTGCAGTACCATTAAATGGTACCACAGGTAAGTTATAACCTAACCAATCCTGAAATAAAAACATATTTAAGCAACTAATCAAGCATGCCCATGATGCAGTATGCAATAAATGCAACACACGCCAAAAATCACGTTTTGGCCCAAAAATATTAATCCGTCATTTTCCCAGAAAATGACACACAAAATCAACTCACGCTATTTTCTCAAAAAACAGCCATTTTCCATTTATCCATTAATTCATATGCACCATGATCTCCCCTATGGACCATCCGTACGTCCTGGCTAATTTACGAGCGATGCCCAGTTCCGCATCCGGTGCGTTCGTGGCCAGGTCATCATCTAGCCCCCACCAGCAGAAGGGCTACGGAGTCGGCACGTCCAACGTCCGATCCCGTTGTCGCCCGGCAACAACCCAGGGGACGTCACTCAGTATATTCCGCTCCCGAATGACCAGAGGAGCTCCACCGAGATAATGCCCCATCTCGGCTTGGGGTCGTGATACACACGCACCCAAAATCCATTTCCTCATGAAAACCCAGTTTTCAAAATAACCACATGATCATGAATGCAATTACACCAAAACTCAGTTTTCATTTTACAAACATGAACATGCGTGCAATATGCAATGTACCAACTCACAATAACCACAACCAACAACCAATCAAAACCCAACATAACCAAAGCATAACTTCTCCGTCCTCAATCCATCCACCCCCAAATTCTCCTCGGACTCAATCCGGTACCAACCAGATCATAGTATAAATAATTAGAGCAAAAATATATTTAAATCTCAAAAGATTGTTTAGGAAATACTTACAGCGCTATAAAAATATTTTCGGAGGATCATAAAAGAGCTGGAAGCGCCAAAACCGCAACACCACAGTGTAAAAACACTGTGGCCGAAATACAGTGAAATCCAAATTTCACACGGGGTCAAACGAAGACTTGGGAACGATAGGGTAGGGCCTATGGGAGGTGGTGAAGCTAATGGTGGTGGCATTTAGCCGTGGGTGGTGGCCGAAATGGGTGGTTCACGGCCGAGAATGTCAAATCAGAAGTAGAGCTCCAGCGACGGATCGGGGCCAGGTTTGGGTCCATTGGGTTGCTTGAGGGCCGATGATGATGTGGTTAAGAGGTGGTGACCGGAGGTGGTCGGACAGCGGCGCTGGAGCAAATGGGACACCGCGGCTTTAAGGTGTGCATGGGGGCTATTGCCGGCGAGGGAGGGGCTGAGATTGGAGGTGTGGGGTCGCCGGCCGGTGGGGAAGGCAATGGGCTGGCCGGTGTCGAGCACGGTGGCGCACGGCGGTGCTGGGTGGTGATGAGTGAAACGGACGAAGGAGAGGGGGGCTGGGTCGCGCACGAGAAGGAGGAGAAAGAAAAGAAAAAGGAAGAAAAGAAAGAAAAAGAGAAAAAGAAAAGAGAAAGGAAAAAGAAGAGATCCAGTTCTCACCTCTGGGGTCTCGAAAATGATCCAACGAAAAGGATTTTAAAACTACTAACTAAATAAAATAATTCAAACGCAGTGAAATGCTTAATTAAAAAAATAATAATTTTAAACTCCAAAAGCAAACCAATTTAAATTAAAGATCACTTTAAATGCAAAACAGTAATTAATATCAAGAAAACACATAAAATAAATAATTTTCACAGCTTAAAATATTATAAAATAATATAATAAAACTCCCTTAATTTTAAAACAAGAGACAAATCCTTAAATCAATTAAAATAATCCTTCATTAAAAATACACTAAAATACGGGGTGTTACATTCTCCCCCCCTTAAATAAAATTTCGTCCTCGAAATTTGCAAGGTCAAACATCAACGCTAAAGCAGTTACGAGATACATCACCGAACATGCTTAAGAAAGTCATACCATCAACAACTCCCAACAAGCATGAGTAATGCACTTCCAAGTCTACTCTTCTAGGCAATCCCATTCTACTCACACTACTCTCCCAATGGCACATCACGTCTATAACTCCTAGAGCAGTCATGTAATCCAAAATCTCCAAATCCACAAAACTTTTACAAAACCGAAGGAATCCCAATGATTAATAGCTTCATTCGACAATCTATACTAACCTCAATCAACTCCTATGCTATAACTTCCAAACCTCCATAATATACTACACCTTGGTAACCTAATGGCCACTTCCAAAGTTAACCATCAATAACAAAATTTGTATAACCAAAAGATTAATCTCCAAATACAAGTATCGGTTCAAAATTTCAAGTCTCTACTAATTCCTCAAAATCGACACAAATTGAACTCCTAATCACAACCAAAAATATCACGCTCCTACTGCGTACTCTGATAATTTACCACCTACATAAAATTTATGTCCTCATAAAAGTAATACCATTGAGTACAAGGTGGCTCCACCTACTAACCAAAACTCTTATTTTACTTTGGTAAAAAACCCTTTTCCAAAATTATAAATTATCACACATATTCCTCGATTAACTCCTGTTGCCCTAAAGAAAATCAATATTAATCAACCTTAGCATCCCAAATTGGAAACAAGTAACATCACCCCAAAAACACCCGCTCATCTTAAGATAAGGATCATACTCTAAAAGGCCCAAATCCAGTCCAACCAACCAGTAAGAGCGCCTATAAACTTCTACCCGACAATCTAGACTCGAAAGCTCATCACCTAAATTCTAAATAATATAAAATCTAGCGATGACTAAACTCACTACGAACTACTATCGCCTACACCATAATATTACCGAAACCTTCATGTAACTGGCCCACTTACTTCTACTCCTATAAGCTAGCACTAACACAACTAGCTCCTTCAATAGCACAACACTAAAAAGCCTCAAGACAAGCTATACTGCTCAACCCTTCAATCCATCAAAAACTATTGCAAACCACTCATAGGTATTTATGCTATATTAAATCACATACTTGATTATGCTAACCACCGATGATGCCTAAGCTTCAACTTCCAAGATTTTATCAAACACCAGACATGGCAACCCATCAATCTCTCTTTAAGTTAAATAACAATGTCCTTAACTCACCCAACTTGACGCTTCATTTCCAGAGGAAAGTATAGTCTCAAAAATTTAAATTCCTATGTGACCTCAAGTCACAATTGATTCCTGAAAGTAATCACAACAATTATTGCCAACCATCAATACATGGAGTAACCCGATTCGATTGTACCCTTCAATCAATTCCTCAAAAATCAAGGCCAAAGTCTTTTGAACCTAATACAGTCATGTCATCTCCTCTTCAACACCTACCGAAGCCACTTCTTCCAACAAAATGCGATTACAACATATACTCTCCGAAATCTATACACACTCACCACTACTACGCATTGATCTCATGCACTTTTAGCCGAATCCAAAAAATCCTCTAAACGTGCAGGTGGTTCATCATTATCATTTCCATCAGCTGAACCTATATCCTCGAAAAATAACAAGAATCTTTTTCCTAGATCCACACCATCTATTATCCTTAAACTTGATACGGATCAATCCTAAAACTTGTCACTAAAACCTCGAACTAATAACAATCATTTTCCGAACTAAATCAGCATCTTCAATCCTCAGAAAATACCCGAACTAGATCAATACCTTCAATCCTCAAAGAAATACTCTCATTGAAAATCCTTATATCAATAACCCAACTCTGACCAACTCCATTTAATGGTCACCAACTAATCAATCTCCAAAATAAATCAAACTAGCACACGAAGCCTGCAGAATTAAAAACTTAAATCTTATTACGAATCAGTCCTTTAACTTTGCAAATCTAAAACCTCAAACAAGATAACAATCATTCCCCGAAATCCTCAAGATCGATGACCTTAAATCTAAAGCATTCACTTTATAAAGCTTACAAAATTCTAAAACCTCAAATGTTGTCAACTGCTTATCAAAGACAACTTATCAAAGTCGACAAGATCTAAAACTTCCAATTTAATAAATCCCACAAATGCTTGTTGAACCTACCACCTTCAATCCCATAAACTTATTTCCTAAGAACCGTAGGGCCCCAAACCTTAGATAACTCCTCATAATTCTATCCTCAAAGTTCGTTGAACTTACAACCTTCTATTCCAAAGACTCAACACATAATTCTATGAAACTAAGACCTCATTAGCCTAAGTGAACTAAAACTATTCCCAACTCAGCTGTGACTTAAGTTCCTACTCCATAAAATTCACCTAGACTATGCCATTCTCGAGTCTCAATATTAAAACAACCAATCGCTAAGAGTTCAGGCCTACTACGCTAAATATTCAAGCCTAACAATGACATCCACGGTCGTACCATCTTCCTGCCACAGCGTAACCCTTAACCCACTTAAGTCTCCAGACAAAATTTAAATAAGAGCAAAAGCAATACTCAAATTAATTAAATTAATACAACATAAAATAAAATAGAATAGAATAAAACCAACTAAGTATAACAATATATAATAAATTAAAACAATTAAAGTAACATACCTCAAACAAAATAAAACCAAAACAAAACGAAAATCTCTTAAATAAAATAAAATTTCACAAATAAAATAACATACAACAAAATTAATAAAACAATGAAGAAGTACACAATAAATAATTAAAACAAATAAAATAACCGTCCATAAAATAAAACAATTAAAATAAAATAGCATACAACCAAATAGATAAAACCAATAAAAACAACAACAAATAATAAATTTAAAAAAAATCATTAAAATAATATACTTCAAATCAAGATAATTTTAAATCACAACTTTTAAAACTTTCTGATACTCCACCTAATGGACATGTGGTTTTACCCAGAGCCGAACTGCTCTGATACCACCTGTGACGCCCCGACTTCCACGTACAAAAAGTCTCGAGAATCGTAACGTCAGGATGATGACATCAGGTCACACATCCCAACGACAAGTGCCAAGTGTGTGCAATAAATAAATAGTGCACAATAAAATACGCAGCGAATAACAATAATTAAGTCTCTAGTACTAGACTTTTAGTTTAATACAGATATCCAAATACAAAATGTTTAAAACATAAACCAAATGTCCCATAAAATATACAAAATCAGAAAAAAGAAACATAACTCAAGTGATCCCAGATCACTCCTCCGGCGGAGCCAAATCCTCAGGCTCGGCACCTGCAACATCATCATCAAAATCTACAGTACCATTAAATGGTACCACAGGTAAGTTATAACCTAACCAATCCTGAAATAAAAACATATTTAAGCAACTAATCATGTATGCCCATAATGCAGTATGCAATAAATGCAACACACATCAAAAATCACGTTTTGGCCCAAAAATATTAATCTGTCGTTTTCGCAGAAAATAACACACAAAATCAACTCATGCTATTTTCCCAGAAAACAGCCATTTTTCATTTATCCATTAATTCATATGCACCATGGTCTCCCCTATGGACCATCCGCACGTCCTGGCCAATTTATGAGCGATGCCCAGTTCCGCACCCGGTGCGTTCGCGGCTAGGTCATCCTCTAGCCCCCACCAGCAGAAGGGCCACGGAGTCGGCACGTCCAACGTCCGATCCCGTTGTCGCCCGACGACAACCCAGGGGACGTCACTCAGTATATTCCGCTCCCGAATGACCAGAGGAACTCCACCGAGATAATGCCCCATCTCGGCTTGGGGTCGTGATACACACGCACCCAAAATCCATTTCCTCATGAAAATCCAGTTTTCAAAATAACCACATGATCATGAATACAATTACACCAAAACTCAGTTTTCATTTTACAAACATAAACATGCGTGCAATATGCAATGTACCAACTCACAATAACCACAACCAACAACCAATCAAAACCCAACATAACCAAAGCATAACTTCTCCGTCCTCAATCCATCCACCCCCACATTCTCCTCGGACTCAGTCCGGTACCAACCAGATCACAGTATAAATAATTAGAGCAAAAATATATTTAAATCTCAAAAGATTGTTTAGGAAATACTTACAGCGCTATAAAAATATTTTCGGAGGATCTTGAAAGAGCTGGAAGCGCCAAAACCGCAACACCACAGTGTTTTTACACTGTGGCCGAAATACAGTGAAATTCAAATTTCACATGGGGTCAAACGAAAACTTGGGAACGATAGGGTAGGGCTTATGGGAGGTGGTGAAGCTAATGGTGGTGGCCTTTAGCCGTAGGTGATGGCCGAAATGGGTGGTTCACGGCCAAGAATGTCAAATTGGAAGTGGAGCTCGCACGGGCGGCTCCGGCGACGGATCGGGGCCGGGTTTGGGTCCATTGGGTTGCTTGAGGGCCGGTAATGATGTGGTTAAGAGGTGGTGGCCGGAGGTGGTCGGACAGCGGCGCTGGAGCAAATGGGACACCGCAGCTTTAAGGTGTGCGTGGGGCCTATTGCCGGCGAGGGAGGGGCTAAGATCGGAGGTGTGGGGTCGCCGACCGGTGGGGAAGGCAATGGGCTGGCCGGTGTCGAGCACGGTGGCGCGCGGTGGTGCTGAGTGGTGATGAGTGAAACGGACGAAGGAGAAGGGGGCTGGGTCGCGCACGGGAAGGAGGAGAAAGAAAAGAAAAAGGAAGAAAAGAAAGAAAAAGAGAAAAAGAAAAGGGAGGGGAAAAAGAAGAGATCCAGTCCTCACTTCTGGGGTATCGAAAATGATCCAACGAAAAGGATTTTAAAACTACTAACTAAATAAAATAATTCAAACGCAGTGAAATGTTTAATTAAAACAATAATAATTTTAAACTCCAAAAATAAACCAATTTAAATTAAAGATCACTTTAAATGAAAAACAGTAATTAATATCAAGAAAACACATAAAATAAATAATTTTCACAGCTTAAAATATTATAAAATAATATAATAAAACTCCCTTAATTTTAAAACAAGATACAAATCCTTAAATCAATTAAAATAATCATTCATTAAAAATACACTAAAATACAGGGTGTTACATCTTCTCTCAATCTTGTTCACTGGATCTACCCCCATTATAGGAAACCCTTAACAAACAAACCATTGGCTTGAATATCCGTGTCCTTCAATTCAACTTAGTTATCAACTCTTTAGAATTCAAAACATATTTCAAATCTGCCAAGGAACTAGTATCTCTACCATACAACATCGAGTTCACAAAATTATAATGACATAGGCAATGAACACAAAACAATTAAGGCTTGATCTTCTTCTTCAAGCTTAATGTCAATATTCCACATATCCAGAATAATCTAAATTCATCTAGGTGTTCAGAGATTGGAGTATCTTCCTTCATTTTAAGAGTGTATGACCGTTGCTACATATACAAATGGTTTGTGAGAGAATTTTTCATATACAGGCTCTCAAGTTTCTTCTAAAAGACCAGCAGCAGTCTCCTCATCAGCAACCTCTTCTTATACAATGACTATATGCTTGTTCGATACATTCCACTCCCGACCCAAGAAAAATTTAGTGATTAATCCTCCTAATTGCTACTTATGTTTGCAAGTTAGACTGGTTTAGAGTGAAGGATCATGGAGAAGATGATAGATACGATACCCGAATGTTAGAATGTAATCTTGAACTACTACTAAGAAAAATTATGATATCTTTAAACTTTTGCTTGGGATGGAACAGAGATTTAGAGCGTCGGGACATACAATATAAGATTACATACCCTCATTCATTACAGTTAATATGCAATGCATCCTAAAATGTAACTAAAAGTATGTAATAATCGTAGCAAAATAAGTGTGACTAAATATAACTCATGCCAAGATGAACTAAAACATCTCAATAGCATTAATAACCATCATAAGTTCAAACTTAAAGGTAGCATATCCTCAATACAAAATACTTAAGCTAAGTCTAAGTAGTTAGATCAATTATCTCATATGCTCTATCATATGCAGAGTTATTGCAATAAACATTAATTTGAGACCTAATCTTCAATCAGGGTCTGACTCCTCTTCAACCAATCATATCCATTGGTTCATCCTGTCCATCCTCTTTTGATCTTGTTACAACTTCTATCCTTCCAATTGGAATGAAAGTGGGTCCACAATGGTCAATATTTACTTGAAATCTCAATAAGTTAACAACCAACGTACATAATGATAAATTATACATGATAGATGATAAATAAGACATGAATGCATGCTGAGAAATCTGTATTATTCTCTCATCTAGCTTTTTGAGAAAAATCTTTCAAGTCATATGAAAAATCATCATTTTTTATGCATATTTTCTTACATATAACATTTTCAATTCAACTTTCAAAACATAACATTTCATCATCCTTGAGCCATCATTAACATTATCCTTAATATTAATTTTAGCATCATAACCTATGGTATCATCACAGTTCCCCATATGCATTATGAGTACCTTCTGGTGACTGTAGTACCACTCATTTTGAAACTACGTTGTTTGCAGACTCGTTCTCAACGCATTAGTAACATAACATCATAACGTATGCACCCATCAGCCTTAAGTGTCATAAAATTTGACTTCACTCTGGTATTCTTTAAAAATAACCATTTGAAGCCCATTGACTGTTATTCGTCAACTCAAGGGTTACCACTCAATTTTTACTCACTTCAAAGTGGATAGAGAAGTTCCATTAGGACAATTCTCCATCCTAACCTTTGGGGTCATGAAAAAAATTAAATTTTCATGCTATGTTTGAAAATATTTTTCATGACATACATTTGTAAGTATGCTTCATGTGAAAATGACAATTTTGTATAACATGCTCAAATGATAAAAATTGCACATATTATGTAAGCAAGTAGTCATGTACTCAATGTATCATAGAACATGATATTTCATGCTCAAATGAAATTTATATTATAAATGTGACATTTATCAAAAAATCATAAATAAATTATCAAAGTATAAGTTAGAGGACATCTCACAAACTTTCCAAAGGGTTAGAGAATCGATGCAACTGTAATCAAAGTTATTATAAGTTAAGATTTTTGAACCACTAAGGAAGATGTTCATAATCATAGGGTTCAAAATTTTCAGTATTTACAAAACTACCCCTATACTTAGCAAAATTTCTACTAAGAGCCTTAAATTTTTATTATTTGCAAATGAGCCCCAAAATTCACCAAATTTCACAAATTTATATTTTCTATGTTCTAAAATAATTTATGTCCTTAGAATTACAATATTCAAATCACAACTATGTCAATTACACCCAACCCGTGGCATGCATCTTTTTAAGGCCTATTTGTGATTTCAATTTAAAAACCTCTATGGATGTATGTGTGCTTCAAATTTCCCCAAATGCAACCTTGAATGTAACCTTAGGGATAATTTGATTTCAATTTAAAAATTTCCCCAAATGCAACCTTGAATGTGTGCTTCATCCCAACACTTAAACATGGCTTAAGACCTAATTATCACTAAACCATCCATTAAGCATGCATGATGTTTCTAGCTTTATTTACCAAGAGATGTTTTAAAAATTTAATCAAATCATGCATTTTAATTTTTATCTCAATCACAAGATTTCATAAATGCACATTATTCAAGCCTAGGTAAATTAATCAAAACTCCATAAGTTAAACATAAACTAAGCAAAACTGATGTTTGCTAGATGATCAATACAAAATATGAACTTAAAACCTATCATGGAATGATTTAAACCTCACATTTAAACCTTTAAAATTAATTCTAAGACATTATTGAATTATATAAATTATATCAAGACATGTTATGGCTAAAAATTCAACCGAAAACAATTTATTCATCCAATACTTCCAAATTGACCCGATTTGCACTTAGCATGGTAAATTTTAATTAAATTAAATCAAACCATATTATCATGCCATAAATTAAAACCTAAAATATAATTCTAACACTTAACAAAAGATAAGGCAAGAAAACTTACAAAAATTCATGACCCTTAAGCTCCAAGAACAACTCACTTCAAGATCACTCACACAACCTACTCGGCTTCAACTCTTTTGTCACACAAGAAGTGTTTGCTCTCAAGATGTAACGACCCAATCCTATATTTTTAGGAATAAATTACGGACAATTTTATTAGGCTCAATAAATGCGTTAAAGCCCATAAAATAATTTATCGGATAGATTATTTTTAATTGAACTTAGAGTTAAGGCTCCATCATCATCATCATCATCATCATTATTATTATTATTATTTTAAAACTCCAAACTCCTTAGTGTCATACTCCAAACACTATTGACATTCTAGATTCCTCTCATTGATTTTCTTCCATGAACTCCAAGCCATGCACCTCTCTCTCCGTTAGTCACACATGCACATCTCTAGGTCTATTTTTTACACTTCATGCACACCCCTTTGCGCATACATCTCTTCTTCTCCTCATCCTTCTAGTGTTTTTATTTGGTTTTCAAACCCCTATATATATATAGATATGTTAATCCATGCATGAAGAAACCCAAGCTGCCGCAGCCTTCTCCTAGCCTACTGCACCCCCCACAAACCACTAGAGCCACAAGCTGTCGTGACCCTTTCAACCTTCGGCCGCTACACCTAGACGTATCAACCGAGAGAAAACCACGGCTCAACCATGCACGTTCAACGTTTGCATCATGTTTCTCCTGCCTTCAAACTGCCACTGCTACCCCTTCATCACAGTCACCATAAGCGGCCACCAACTAAGCCTAGCCCTTCAGGTATGCGAGCAACACCAAAGCCCAAGCCCTACCTATGGCACCACCCTCTTCACGAACTCAGCCACCACACACGACCCTTCAAGCGGCCACTATACTACCTAGTTGCACCACCACAAAAAGACTCTGTTTTCCACTCCCAAAAATAAAGCACCTATTTTCCTCCATTGTGAGTCACAATGCAGCCGCCATCTGCTTAGCCTCAAGTGAGAACCACCAGAAGATGCAAGTTGTGCAGCCAGGTCCACTGTGACCCTCTCAGTAAGCCCGCTTCAATCTCCCCCCCCATGATCTCATCTTCGTCTCTCCCCGTAAACTCTCTCTCACTTTTCCTCTCTCTCTCTCTCTCTCAGTTGCATAGCCGCCCACTTGTGAGAGTTGCCACCAGGCCAGTCACGAGCCACCGCAAGTTGTTGATTACAGTAAGCCCCTGCCCTTTGCCCCACGCATAAACACATCCTGAATGCATGCAACTAGTAGAAAAAATTTTAGGTGGGTTAGTTCAATTATAAAAAATGCCCCTACTTTATAAAGAGTAACAGTCGAGAATAATTTAGTAGTTTGGAAGATTTTAGGTTTAGAAAGTATAGGTATTTTAGTAGTTTAGATTTTAAATAAAATCACATGTTTAATTAGAAATTTATGCAAATTTCGTGTTTATCTTTATAGGCGACCGATTACGTGCCGAAAATAGTGGTTTAGCGTTGCAAGGTAAGTAGCATTATTATACCTTTACACGTATGTACAGTAAACTGCTCGTCTTTTATAAAAATATTATACATGTACACCCTCCATTGGAAACCCTTTTTAAGGACCTAAGAAATGATAAAATTATGAAAATATATTATTTTACATGAAGAATTATGCATTAAGTTATTTATGAAAATTCATGATTTTATGTGAAGATTTATACATTAAAATATTTACGAAATATTTACGAAAAATCATGATTTTATGTGAGGAAACATGTATCACGGAAATTATGAAAGAATGCGATTTCATTTGAAATATATGACAAGATATGACAAGTATGTATATGATTTCTTCTAAAATCTATGATATGACAAGTAAGCAAGTATGATTATGGTGAAGTATGAATAATAAGATACATAACGGCCTATGTTATGATATGAAGACAGCACCTATGTTTTGGGCATATTGCATTGTCAAGTCGTACATGCTGATAATGCATCTAGTATGTCTTCCTTATGTATGAATTCCACAACCCACGGCCATGAGCGGAATCAGAATTTACTTAGATTCGCTAACCCTAACTCACGGGAGTCAACAGTGGGTAACGACTTATGATAAGTGAAAGATAAGTTCATATTCATGTTTAAGTTATTTACGTATGTATTTACGAGTATGCACTTTTTTAAGAAACCTTATGTTTATTATGTGTACTGTATGATATGTTGCTTATTGAGTATTCGACTCATTTTTATATATTTTTATGTTTTAAACTACCCCAGGTGATGACATTTATGAGGATGAAACTGCAAGACAGAACTTGACCCTAGGAGGCAAGGCAAAAACCTAGACAAATTATGCTTTGATTATTTTTATAGTTTAAGATTTAAATAAATTATTTTGATAAGCACATATGACTTCCGTATTTTTTTTTTAAAATAAGTGTTTCCACAGACTCTATTTTGAATTTTAAGTATTTATTCAATTTCATTTTATTTATAGAATCTTTCGCATCTAGCGCGTTGTTAAAAAAAAGAAAGTTTTTTAAGTTCAAGTTTAGTAATAGCACATTGGCTCTCCGAAAATTCTAAAATGCCTTTATTGGGGACTGGGGTGTTACACATGAATACTAGAGAAAATGCTTTTAGGAGTAATGTGAGGAAGGAAGGAGGTGAGGGAAGTAGGCTTCAAGGAAGGTGGGGTACATTGGATTTGGATGATGACGGGACTTGGGATTGGTTGAAGTGGGCGGTGGAGTGTGGTGATGCAACTTTCAGATTTTGTCATCACTTGTGATAGTGAATAGTGTTCAAACTCCCATCATTTCTACATTTTTCAGGTGCTAAAATGAGGCTATGGGTGCAGGGGCTAGTTTGGTTTAGAAAAACAAAACAAAAATGAAATGAATGGCAAGTGAGATCATGCTAGATTGACGCCGTGTTCGGTCTTTAAAAACTGTCCTACTTTCATCACTTGCTTGCCTCATCTTCTTGTCCTTTCTCAATAGATGTGTTGTGTAGGTATGATGTGTGTGCAGCTCATGGAAGGGAATGAAGTGAGGTGGTTGTCGAGTGGTTCAATGTGCCATTGCCAATTGGTTTTGGCAATTGTTTGGGGTTAAGTTTGGTCCAAATGCCATGATTATTTGAGGTACTTCTAAGGGATTGGAAGGAATGGGTGGTGGCATGTGGAGTGGCTCAAAGAAGAGCAAACAAATTCTTGAAGAAACTAAGGGGAATTCGGTTTGGTCAACTAGATCTGCTAAGAAAATGATTGGATTTCGGTTTGGTTTCTTGGAGGTATTTCATCCAATGATAAGCCTAAACCATGAGTGATGTGACGAGGTGTGATTGGTGAAATTACAATTTAAAATATGATATAAATGGCATGGGCTAGGGGCTAGTTTGATAAAGTTCACATGGTGATGCATCAAGGTGCCGATAGTGCTCATTTGGGCATTGTCATGGCTTGGCTCCTAATGACATGTGTTGAGTCAAGCCTAATCTTTTAAGTTAGTCTAATAATAATGAAAATCAACAATAGAAACTAAAAATTTTAGATTATAAATGTGGAAAATAAATTAAAGAAAAATTAAGCTAAAAATATGGTTTAGAGGTTAATAATCATGTGTGAGATGATTAGTGCTTCTTAACTCAAGTTAGAAGCTTAACCATGGTTAGGTGGGAACCCTAGGAGTGTGAGGTACATCTTGGGCTTAAGGAAAACTAATGATATGGTGTATATGGGCTTCAATTAGAAAGATAAAAATGAAATATAAGACTTTTGGGCCTTGTGGGTTGGGATTGTTGGGTCATTTGTGTAAGCTTTGGAGGTGGGCTTGGTTGGGGGTTATTGAATGGACCTTACGTCCAGATTTGAGGGCTCATCTAAAGCCTCAAGGACTACCAAGTTTGGATCCAAATAACATATATTTCTAAGGTTTGGCCAAAGGCCTTCACTCTCACTAAGTTATGCCCAAAGGCTTTAAGCCTACTACACATTTTGGCTTAATTTATAAGGTTCTTCAAGAGGGGCCTAAAACCTTATAAATCTAAATGGGTCTAGACTTATGGCACCTAGTCCTAGCCAATCACATCCTTAGTGATTGAGGGACCTTAATTAAACACTCTTTGGCTTACCCCTAAATCCTTCCATACTTAGCCCTAATTTATGCTAAGCCTACTAATATTGCCAAGTGTCATTCCACTATTGACTTCTTGGTATTAAATCCTAAAATAAAATACTAGAACTTTTCCAATAATTCTAGCTAAATCCAATATGTGATTCTTAAGTTAAAAAAAATAATCCCTAAATTTTTTTCAAAAATATAATAATCATCTTACACTTATAACTAGGATTAAGGAAGCTAAGGTCAAAGTCTTAGTGGACCTTTCAAGTGGGGTGTTATAAAAATTGTAATTTGTAATAAAGACTTGGAACTATTATTCAAGTTTAGATATGGTTTACTTGATTTAAAGCTTTCATGGGTGGATAAAGATATGCATAGCAGTACATAAAAATTGGGATAAAGATCCCTCAAAGCTCCTATTTGAATTTTAGGGTTTAGACTAAGACAAAGATAGGTGTATCAAGTATGTTTTGTAATAATTAATGAACATTTAAGATTGTGTAACCTTGTAATGGATCAAAATAAATCATATTATCATGTAGATGATCCTAAGGCTAAGTGCAATTATTGTGGCAAGATGTACACTTGCTACTCAAAAAGGAACGGAACTTCAACCATGCAAAATCATTCGCCTTCATGTCCTAAAAATCTTCATAAACGTGATCTTTTGGATGGATACCAAAAACAATTTACAGGTGAGGCAACACCTGAGTAGGGGGTTAGAGAGAGTGATGATAGTACGATAAGGAGTCTTGTAACCCACGAATATATTGAAGAGGCTGTGAGGTTGTCGAATACAGAGAGAGTAATTATTAATGAGTTGCTATTTAGAGTTGTTGAAGGACAAGGATTTAGGAAAATGTGTTGGTCTCTTGAACCTCAGTTTAGAAAAGGGAAAGCTAAAAAAGACGTTTTAAAGATGATGTCATGAGGATTTCATTGACTACCAATACATGGACATTGGTACAAAATCTGAATTATATGTGTCTAATTGCACACTTCATTGATAGAAATTGAAAATTGTAGAAAAAAAAATCATTAATTCTTGTTTAATCCCTACTCATCGAGATACTATTGGGAGGTATGTTGAGTCATATCTCCTTGATTGGAGCATTAATAGGAAGTTTACTGTAACTATTGATAGTGCAAATTCAAATGATACTGCAATTTCATATTTTGAAACAGTTTTTGACAAAAAATGTGTTAGGAGGAAAGTATATACACATGAGATGTTGTGCTCATATTTTGAACATTATTGTGAATGATGGTTTAAAGTATTGTAATGATGCCCTCATGGTGGTTAGAAATGTAGTTAGATATGTGCGTTCATCTCCTATAACATTAGACAAGTTTAAAAGATGTGCAGAAAAAAAAAATTGATTGTAAGAAAATATTGTCTCTTGATGTTTGGACTCAATGGAACTCAACTTACATGATGTTGGAGGTAGTTGAGAAGTTTGAGAATGATTTCAGGCGGATGGAGAGTGAGAATTACAATTTCCTCTCATACTTTGGTGGTGGACACATGGGGCCTTTTAAAGCTAGAGGATGGGAGATAATGCGGGTGCTTGTAAAGTTTTGGAAAATATTTTGTGATGCCACTACTAGATTTTTTGGGTCTTTATATATCACAACCAACTCCATTTTTTTAGAGATTTTTTATCTCCAACACAAGTTGATTATGCTGAGCGAAAGTGATAATAGTTGTTTAAGGAGCATGACCATAAATATGAGAACAAAATATTATAAGTATTGGGGGTATTAAATAGGATGAATTTATTGATGTTGATTTCAATTGTGCTTGATCTACGTAGTAAGTTATGGCTTCTTACTTTCTACTTGAAAGAAATTCATGATGAGAGTCGTGCTGAAGAGTTGGTGTCGAGTGTGAGACAGGTATTAATATATTTGTATGCGAAGTATAATATTGCGTCAGTTCTACCACGAGTACCCAAGAACATGAGCCCCCTCCGACATTTAGAACCATAAATGATGGTGATGGAAAATGTGAGACAAAATGGTTCTATGAGCGATATAAAGCCTCTTTCGCCATAGGATCTACTATTGTCAAAATAGAGGCGGATCGGTATTTATCAAATGGTTGTGAGGCACTCAGCCCATCTTTTGACTTGTTGACCCAGTGAAACATTAACGAGCCTAACTATCCTATACTTCTAATGATTGGACAAGACTTGTTGGCTATGCATGTTTCCACAGTTATATCTGAGTTAGCATTTAATACGGGAGGTCATGTGTTTAATCCTTTTCGAAGTTCATTGGCTCTGAGAACTATTGAGGAACTTATTTGTGCTCAAAATTAGTTGAGACATTTGTCAACAACAATTGATATCTGAGAGTTCATGAATAATGTGGAGAGCTTCGTAGTAGAATCAAGTAATGATTTTAGTAGAATCAAGTAATGGTTTCCTTGTTTTTATTATAATTTAATTTTAGTATTTTTCATAATCCAAATTCACTAACATTTGATATTTTATTCTTATTATTTATTAATGTTTCTATATAGAGTTGGACTTACAATTAAACGTCACAATTATTGAAGATTGAAGGTTGAAGCAGCAAACATGAAGACACGAATGACAAGACTTGTTGCCATTTATTTACCTTATATTTTTTACTTGCATGGTTGCTATGCTTAAGACAATTTGTTTTTATTTATAATGTGTAAGTGTAATATTAAACATTTAGTGAAGTTATTTTTATTTTTTTAGTTATCTAGTAAGTTGTATAGTTAGTATTAGTAGATACTTACGCCATTACTATTTGACTATTGCTAATTTATTTATTTATTTAAACCTAACATTACAAATGACATTAAATTAAAAATGAAACTTGAAAATTTAAAATGAGTTTTAAAAACTCACTATAGCAAATTAAGATTTTTAAACAATTCAAAAAAGGCCCAAAGTGATCTAGAATTAGTGTAAATAAAAGGCCAAAAAATACGCCCATGAAAGGGCCCAAACCAAACCTTTGAGCCAGCCAGTATTCCTCTCCTCGTTAGCCAATTCGGTCGGTTCTCACTCTCAAAATCATATAGGTCGGTCGGTTGGTTCGGTTAATCGGTTTTCACCCCAATTAAAATGCAATCATGGACTACACAAATACCATACAAACCTTTTGAAAAAAATGAGTAAAAATAAGATCTACATAAAAAAATCTAATTTTTAACAATAAATCTCACTCTTTTCAAAATGATTAGATGGCGCTTGTGCATTTCACGGTTGTATATAATATTACTCGTCATTTATTGTAGGCGCGCATTTCTTTCTAGAGGGTATTGCTGCGTGTCAACTCTCTTATGTTGGTTGTTAGTCGTTTGCAACCACCATCAAGAGTTCTAGACATGGACTTAGCTAGAGCCATCGAAACTTTCTTTTGAGAGTCTTACCGATAAGTGTATTTTGTACCTTTTTATTTTATATTTTCTTAAATCACTATAAACATTTAAAAAAAAATTAGAAACTCTTTAAAAAATGCTTCATTAGCCATTAAATTAAAAAACAAAACATAAAAAAATAATCGTTAGAAACTCTCTGGTGAAAGTCTCGGTTGTCCAAGCATTTTCGTCTAGACATTTATTGACCAACCATTGAAGACATATGATGTCACCCTTTGCCCACTTTATTGCATTCGCTACTTATCTTGACTAGTGTAATTTATGTTTTATTATATATTTTTTTACTCAAGGGTATAGATTTTTCTAGTTGTGTTTGGTTGTTGGTCAACTCAACTCATTCCAAATTATTTATCGATGAACCCATTATTATTTCAACTACTTTCTATAAAAAAATTTTAATTTGTCTCAATTTTTTTTTACGTTTAAATACATATTTCAATTTGTTTTTATTTAAATACATCTCAATAATATCTGTAAAATATTATTATTCACATATTAATTCAGATTATTTAAAATTACCTAAACATCCAAATGCAGCATCCTCTTATATACTCCGTGTATTTGAGCTATACTTATTTTTATTAATTTAATATTTTACCTATTAAAAAATGTACTTTTAGAGTTCATATTTCGTACCTGGAGATAAGATGGAGTCTTTTTAATAGCGATACTCTGTCATTTTCCTTTCATAAATGTTACGGCGTTTTTGTTTCTCCAAGGGATTGTTAAGGAAGGATTCCGAGCCATATCTGAGATGGGTGGTGTCTGCGCTGTAAAACATTGTTCTTACCTCGGTCGGCTTCCGAGCCATATAGCGTGAACCCAATGTTTCCTAAGATTCAATGATTCTGACCCAATTCTCAAGCCCATTCCGTAGGTCCAGGTTAGTGGGTGTTATATTGGGCCATTCAGTAGTCAAAAGGTGCCTTATTTTGATCAAACTACTCAAGTTTGAATTCAAAATTCATCTTATCTCATCATTATAATTTTTATAAATTTTTATACAAAATAAAATAAACAATTCAACTTTTTTAAATCTCAAAACAATAATAATATTAAAAAATAATATTCTAACAATATTTTATTCTACTATTCACAAACCATCTCAACTTATCTCAACTCATCTCTGAATCTAAATGATATTTGCAGTCTTAGATTGTACAAATCCAGAATACTCCCTTTGAAAAGAGTGAAGGAAGAAAATGCTAGTCTGTCCCATGTTTTTGCTCCCTGGATTTGACCGTTCATGCATTTTAATTTTTTTTTCTTTTTTTCTTCTTTAATGGTTAAGAAAGTGACTACTAGTGTATTTTTATATTTTTTTAAAATGTTTAGATGTTTAAAAAATGTATAAAGGAAAAAAAAAAGTACAAATGCACTAAAAACATGCACAGCGGTACATGCTGGACGGCCAAATAGCAAGATTTAAAAGTGAATAAATTTAGAATCTATATGAAAAAATTATTATTTTAATGGTGAAACTTACTTTTTTTTTCAAATAAAATGTGCGTGACGTGACTTACAAACTCTAAAATTATATCTAACATTACTCTTTTAATCCATTACAATTGTAAACCATAGTTGAACAGTATGACTTATTTTGATCCATTACAATATTAGACAATCTTAAATGTTCATTAATTATTACAAAACATAATTGATACACCAATCTTTGTCTTACTCTAAACCCTAAAATTCGAATAATAGTTTTGAGGGATGTTAATCCCAATTTTTATGTACCGCTATGCATGTCGTTATCGACCAATGAGAGCTTTGAATTAAGTAAACCATATCAAAATTTGAATAATAGTTCCAAGTCTTAAATACAAATTACAAATTCTCTTAATAGTTGTTAAAGATTACATTCTAACATTCAGGTATCGCATCCATCGTCTTCTCCATGATCCTTCACTCTCTTTTCTAAACCAGTCTAACTTGCAAAAATAAGTAGCAATCAGCAAGATTAATCACTACTATTTTTATTTTTTATTTTTTTTTGGGTCAGGAGCCTGGTCACTGCCCAGTGGTGCAGAATGTATAGAACAAGCATATATAGTCATGGTATGAAACGAGAATCCACATCATCTAATGTGTCACCAGCAGTTGGGGGCAAGCTATTCCGAGAAAATTTTGTACGAACTTGGGCATGAGTCTCTGCCTCATGCTGAAACATCTTAACCAATTCGTCCAGCTGCAGCTTCCTAACTTCAACCTGTTCCTCCGTAACAGGCCTCTTGAACCCAAGATAAACCAGTCCAACTACAATTAGTAGAAATCCCAAGAAGAAGAGGATCGCTGAAAATAAACCAAATGCATATGGTGTACTCTCTGCTCCCGGCATTCCATCAACATTGATCCCGAATAACCCAGTGATGATAGAAAGAACAAGGCCACAGCCCCCAAAAACAGTAAGATTATGGGTTACTCGAAGGCTTTTATCCTGAATTGATATTTCTCAAAGATGAAAACCTTTGTTAATATAGGAAGATAGATGAAATGAGTAGCCACATTAACTATTACCCAGTTCTAAAATATTCAGTGTAGATTTTGGTTTTGTTCATTTACACAAACCTGCAGCCATGCACGAACAGTACTTTGCATCACATCTTGAATGGTAAACAGGCGGCCACGAGCAGCTTCTTGTTCCTCAATCATTTCTCTTGTACTTTTTCTTATTCCCTCTAACAAGCTTCTTGCCACATTTCCTCTCAAATGTTGGAGAAGTTCAAACACAATCTCTTCTCTTGCATGAAGTGACCACTTCACTCTGATCACCTGTCATAGGAACTGCAAAATTATAGATTGCAGTCTTCGTACATATAAAATTCAGTGGCTGGGCAACCTCACAAGACTGTCAAACAGAAATTAGACTGTAATTGAAGGTTCAAGAAATATGGAGCCAACACATAAAGTTGACTTTTCCCACTCTACATAATTTCTTTTTGATAAGTCATTTGCATATTTTTTAAATGGTATTTAGTCAAGAAGAATTCATTTTTTTTAATAAGGCAAGAAGAAATCATAAGACGGAAAATAATGCAAATGACAACCAATGCAAATATTCCTCCAGTGTTAAATATGTAAATCTTTGTTTCACATAAGTGTAGAAACCAAGCCCGTAATTTCACAAGGGCGTTAAAACCAAGCCCCTAATAGTATTAGAAATCCACATAAGAATCAGCAATTAACAATCAGATACATCTTAATCTGACTCACCGTCAAAACTAGCATATAACATGATAAACACAAACACTCTCTCTGTCTCTCTCTCCACCAGAGTATTTTTAGAGGAGTATCACCATTCCCATCCAATCCCATTCTCCATGATCTTGGGCCTTCCACAACACTTTGGTTTCTTGGATAGATGATCCATGTGTAAACTCTTGGAAATGTGAACTTTTTTTCTGTAGCTTCAGTCACAGGTTACAGATGGGATTTTTAATATTCAACATAAACTCCAGCACTCAGCCAAATTCTACCACTTGAAAAGAGAAAAATTAAAGCGGTTCTAGTTAAAAGTTGCTTGGACTGCCTGTCTGTACCCCATAGGCTGGATAGCATTCAAGGATACATGATAGGAATCCAAAAGGTGAAAAACTTTAATCCATAGTTGTCTACTCAGATGTTTGATTCCGATTATCTTATAGAAAAAAGGTACAAAATGCAAGGAAAAAGGGAGATTTCTCTTAAGCTTGGCTGGGCATATCCCTCTAAATTCTGGTCCAGTGATTTTTCAAATCTCATCTAACTCTTCTTCTAATTTGCTAGGACTACAGAATTTTTATTTGCGGTTCATTAGAAAGATTGGTTCAGTACCCCTTTTTTTTACTATATTTTAATGCCCTGTTTTAACTTGTGTTTATTTCTGTTTTATGGCGTTATGGGGCATACTTGGTACTCATTGTAATGTATCTCTTATTTATTTGAAAAAAGTAATAATATATTAACTGCCATCACAAAGAAAGAAGTAGGAAAATAAGTGAAAGGGTCGCTTCATAGAATTCATCTAACGTTATTACTCACTTAGCTGTTAGGACATATAGAAATCTTCTATAAAATATCATATACCAGCTGGCATACTCATGGATAATTTTCAGCGTCTCTATTCTAGCAAGGAGAAGTAACATACCTGTCTCGATAACTTTCTGATTTCTTGGTTGAGAATTACACTAAAGAGTTGCATATCTTCATGGTTTCTCCTATTCATAGAGTAAATTGTAGGTCAACATTGTAGTACATCAACGTCGGGCAAAGAATATTTTGGAAATAATGAGGTAACAAAACCTGTCCATGAACTTCAATTCAATCTCGTCTGCTGCCCCAAATATGTCTTTACGAAATAGCCTATAAAACAAAACAAAAAACATTAATCAAAGCCACACAATTCCACAAATTATTATGACATTATGCACAATGAAACAGAAATATGACTAAACTATTGATATAGGAAAACTGACAGATTTAACATCTATCATATAGCGATTGAGGAGCAATTCAAACGGCAATAACTAATTTTACATGTGTCTGCCTCAACGCACTTCAATAATACTGGGCACATGTGTGAATATGCACGAATACATGTGTGTGTGTAGTGAGAGAGGGAGCGAAATTCTCTCGATTCTTTTTTTTATGACGAGGAACTCTAGAGACCATGCAAACACAACATGTCTTTTTACCCAGTCAAACCCCATACCCATGTAACTCGCCCACATAATATGGATCAGGTAAATCAGCGGCTTTTTCACCGAGGGTCAGTGGCCCCTAAAAATTGTTTGCATCCCAAGGTTTAAACCTTAGATATGAGGGGAGCATACCCCCAAGACCAAGGCTTACCACTTGGTTCAAACATCATTGCATAATGTTTACTTCTACTATTATATTTTATTTGGTATTCTTGGAATTCACATGTTATGACGTTAACTACTAGTTCATCATCCTTGAAGAAAACATCAACCCAATTTGAGAACAGAAAAGAAGATGGACATCAATGCATTAATCAAGTTTTTGAGAGATATGGGACTGGACAAACAGAGAAGAGACAGATTTTTTTTTTTTTATAGGTAATCAAGAAGTTTTATTCATAGAATAGGTTACCTTTAGTATGGGATAAAGTCCTGAATTCGTTTTTCATTTGTAAACTAAGGTTGGTTCTCTTCCACATTTAATAGGACAAGGACTAAATGGAATACAAACAAGCCCCCAGTGAGATGTATTGCTTACAGATCTACCAAAAACATTATATCAATTAATGCCAATAAATTGTATTTTGAGTTGCGTATTTACATTAGCATTCCCAAGCCAAAGACAAAACAAAAGTTTAGTAAATTAGAAGATCATAAAAACCAGTGGAAAACTGCAAAACCTCTGCCTAGATCATAACAAAGAGCTTGGCTTCATGTCCAGGAGCATTGAAGTACTTCTTCGCGTGTCAATTGATAAAAAGATTAAATAGATTTTTCTTCATAAGATTAAATAGATTATCTCAACAGACAGCAACCTTAGAAGAGTATTTCATGATCCATAATACATGTCAATTACTTTTGTACACATCATGCCACTCATGTCAATTACCAATATATGTGAATATAGCTAGAAAGAAAAGGGTGGAAATGGAGATATTTTTCTGATTAAGTGGGGGAAATGGGGACATTTCACACAACTCACGAGTTATCATTGATGATGAGGAATCCCAGAGACCATTCAAACACAAGATATATTTAACCTGGTTAAATCGTAGACCACGTAATGCATCCCCATCACACGGATCAGGTAAATCATTGGCTTTTCACCAATGGGACGTGGCCCCTAGAAATTGTTTGCACCTAAAGGCCAGGTCAAGACCAAGGCCCTTACCACTTGAGCCAACCCCTAGAAGCAGTAAAAATTAAATACATGAATCTACATCAATGTCCATGTGTTATTAAAGTAGTAATCTAGCAATATTATTATTACCTATCATCCCATCGAGTAAGGCGGCAAGCCAAATGTGCAATGACTTCATGCACTGTTCTTGGTGCATTATAACCTCCAGAAGAAAGCAGCTCCTATACAAAAGCAACACACCAAATCAATTATGCAAAAATGGAGTAAAAAGTAAAGTTCTGCACGTTTGCAAACAGGGAGAGCTTACGATATTTTAATGGGAAGGGCCAAATGGAACAAATCTGTTTGGATTGATATGTAGATAATTTGTCAAAAGCTTTACTTATAAAAAAAAAAAGATAATTTGTCAACAGCTTGGGGATCTTTCTGCAAAGAAGTAGAAAAGTTGGTGACAATTTATTAACTTTGTTCCCCCTCTCCTGGATGTAAATCAATCCCAGTTTCAAACCATAAACCTTGAGACCGTTAAACATATCTTTTTTTCAAGAATGAACACCTGAACTTCTGTGATACCCAACACATTTGTTCTGGAAACATTTCCCTTTAAGTGCAATGCTGTTATTAGGAAGTTGTGTGCTTGCCAAGACCGAAGAACGATGGGGATGTCATCCTCATCAACAAAAGGAACACCAACTGATTGTCCCAAGAGCTCGAATAACAGCCCCCCAGCGACTCTAACTGGGACCTGAATAACAGTACAAAGCACAATAAAGAATCTAACACGATCAGAGTTTCAGAAAAGTTTGAAGGCCACAATTCATGAACTTTTGAAACATTTTTCATTGAAGAAATTACAATTATTTATTTCACTGATAAAAAAAAAAATTACAATTATTTATTTCATTCAACTTATGAAGTGCTATAAGCAAGTAATAACTGGCTCAATGTGCAGATATTGATCTGATAGCTATATTTATAACCCTTAGATAAAGACAGACTGTAAAACTCAAAAGCCATCAAAATTTTCCATCAATGAAAACTGGTGCACACCAACCCCCCCCCCCCCCCNCCTAAAAGCCATTTCAACTTCTTATATGTGATCTAGTGCAAGGGTGGGAGGGACTGTCAACAAAGAATGAAGCAATTATTGACGGTCAGTTCAGCAATTGCACATATCAACAAGACCTGACTTCCTGAGTTCAGCAACACAATCAGTTATTTAATTTAGCTATAACATTCTTTTGATTATTAATAGCTCATCAATGTCATCATGTCATCATAAGAACAATCAAACATTCGAGTATTCAAAGATTAGACCCAGATGGCATGGGCATATGGCTAGAAGTGTTATCATTTGAGCATTAGCTTTTTGGCTATAAGAGGTTTCTGTCAAAAAGATCATTTGAATTTTCAGTATTACTTTTTTCTTGTTTGTGCTGTTACTATATAGAATAACTCCATGTAAATATGGATATAGAGCTTATGGAAGCATTACTCTGAGTGTAAACTTTTTAAGGTGGTGTTAACTTCTACGTCTTCTTTCTTGCTCAACTTTATTTCCAATTTTAGCACTACTTTATACGTATCATAAGTTAGGTTGCTTTCATTTGTTTTGGGAAATACATGATGGATAAGTCAAAAAGAGAAAAGAGAATATACTGCAAAAGAGAATAAAACAAATTTTATCTGCTAAGCGGCAGGAGAGGATGTGAAAGTAACGTAACAAGTTCATATTTATAAAAACCAATGAGATCTAGTTCAAGCGAGATTTCCTCCCCATAGAAGTGGGTGGAATGTGAAGTATCAAGACCCAAGGGTTGTGTGTCTACTTACCAATGAAAAAGGAAAAAGAGAGCAAATTTATCAGAGTTGGTAGGGCAAGATAACAACAGAGAAATCTGCAGACTACTGGTATTGTGCTTTACATAGAACTTTGTGCAACTGATTGACAATATATATTCTAATTATTTAACATACACTTTTATCCAAGGTTCAGTCACACACTCACATATCTAGAAATTTTACCTAGAACATAAAAACTCTTAGAATGAATCATACAACTAGAAATTATTCAAACCCCATGTTCAGCCCAAGATACAACATTCATATTTAGCTTCCCCTGGCACAGAAGTATAAATATATTTTAAGTAAATTCATTTCACTAAAAGTGCAGAGGCAGCCATAGTACACAGGTTGTATACAAGAGATAGCGCCCTTGATTATTAAAAGAAAAACAAAAAACCAACGAACCAGAAATATAAGTGGTTATTAATAGTTTAGCACTCTTTATCTGCATGAGACTCTCGATACCTATCATAGCTTCAGATCAATGTTCACGTGCTACATGCTACTCGAAATCTATGTTGTGTAATTCATGAAACTAGCCATACCAATAAAATTGGAAATTTCATATACTTGAAAAGAAATCTACCTCATAAAAAAGGTGTTTCATCCTCTCGCTAATTAGGAGACTTTCATCTCTTAGAGCTAAACTTACAGCCGGATGTAACAGCTGAGAATTGTTGAGCCATGCCTGAACAGAGGGGTGGCCTGCAGACACATGGCACCACCATATGGGCCCTACTGGACGTTCCCAATAGGGAGCTGCTAGATCTGCAACAGTTAGGTCAATATCTATGGACTCAAACTCCGGCAAGGACAGTTCAGCATCCACTTGCACAGTTTTAACAAGTTCTGAAATTCTAGCCCAGCCAATTGGTACCCAATGACTACCTTCGAGTCTTTCTATACCCTGGCATTGGCTTGATTGATGGGTCTGAACATATTTGTAGTCATCAAAAGAAGAAGTCTCATTGCTTCTGAGTTCTTTTAAGGAATACAACTCTAATAGTTTGTTCCCATCTATTGTTGGGGAAGAAGGCTCAGCTTTTCCAATTGCAGGCACTTGCGTCTTTAAATCTTCACCATCCACTTGCCATCGTGATGGGATTTTTGAATGAGATCTTGAATGAATTGGTTTTTTTGGGCCCCGGATGAATTCAAAAGCACAAATGAGTCCATCTGTCCAAAGATCATTTTGCACATTGTCTTCATTATTAGAATAATTTTTATGGCCTCCTGGTTTCTTCATTTTATTGCCAGGGGAAGTAGAAGGGTTGTCACTCGTGACACTCTTCATGTGTTCCATCTATGCAAATATAGAAAATGAAACCATCAGATAACATCTATATTCTCTTGACGTTCAGTGGACAGGAAACAAGGAATAAAAATATCAATTAGCCCTTTATCTGCCATTCACAGAAAAAAAGAAGCTCAAGAGCATCTATTTTCTGGAACAGCTTTATTGAGGCTAACATCTGTAGAAGCTCGTGTTGACATCTTGACAAGTCAAATAGGTAGCATAACTTGGAGACAATAAAGGTTAGCTGTAAGAGGGTCATCCCAAGTTAATGGCTTGAAAGCTTATGTGGGAAACAAAACTCAAACATTTAAAACAGATTTCCCATTTCCACAGAAGTCAAAAACTCCATGGCTCTTCAAGAATTGCTTATTTTCCACCAGCATCATTTAATTCACATTTAACAACTTAAAAGAAAAAAAACATATTTCTCACCGCCGGAAATTGTCCAGGGACACGTAAAATGGAAACAAGGGTCCTCAACTACACAACCTTTTGTACATACTTTTTTCAACCATTCTCGTAATTCTATCCGCTCTTGTTTTCGATCCTCAAATTTCCAAAATTCTCCTCATCTCGGTTGATAGAATTGTCCTTATGAAAAATGTATCCGCCCAACATCATAAGAAAACTATCTAATAGGTAAAGTCGCAAGATAAGAGCCTAAATAAGCATGCAAACGAATAAAGCCAACACAAATCAAGTGCATTATTAAAAAGCAAAAAAACAGCAGCTAGCCAATGATTATAAATAAAGAAATGACTACGAAATATTAAAATAGGAAGGAATTAGGAAACGAGATTACCAGAGAATGAAGGTTCTGGGGAAAGCGAACGAATTTCCAGTGAGAGTAGGTGTTAAGCAAACGTGCACCGTGGCAGGCAAAGAAGGATCGGTACTGGAATCAATAAAGCAACTCGCTATTAATTGTTGCGATGAGCAAATTAAGCTTGTTAAGCCGGACAGCCGTTCTGCTCTGGTTGGTTTATAAGAAATATCATTAAATTATCACAACAATATTTTAATACCGTTTTATTATTTGAAAAACGAAAACCATTTACAGTAAAAAGTAAAAAGTAAAAACCACATTTCTCATTTTCATAAGGGAGATAAATTGGTGTTCTGATCAAATCATCAATGATTTCAAGTAAATAGATAGAAATAGATCAAAGGCGAAAAAATAGTTATTTGCTTTATCTACATATCTCTTATTTATTAAAAAAATTCAAATATATTGGAAATTTGTTTATATTAAAATAACTCGAGTAAGATTAGAAATTGATCTAATTGAGTTATTTCTACTCAAATGTCAGTATGTAGAACACACCATCCACATCACTTAAATGATAAATTTTAATTTGTAATATTCAAATTTTAAGATTTATCTTCCAAATCAAATTATGACAAATAAGCATTTGACTAGATGTGTTCTACGTACCGATTTGATATTATAATTTTTCATCAAAAAAATTTCTTTCAACTATTTTAAAGCTCTATGTGAAATTGAGGGTAGCTAGGTAAAATTGATAGTATTTTTTAATGAAGAGGCATGATAAAATGAAATTGTAGAGTAATTATAAAAAACAAAAAAATTGTAAATGTATCATTACTCTTGCAACATTATCTCAAGTTGTTGGTTTAGTAGTTCTTTATCTCAGGTTTAATTTAAAATTTTGCAATTTGTAACGAAATTTTTGTAATTTTTTAATTAAACATTTAAAAAAAATAAAATTGCTTAAACCGAGCCTTTTTATAATTTTAATGTTCAACGTATTAACTAAAAAAATGCAGTTTTTTTTTAATTTCCTAACACGTCATATTTGCCACATGACTTGTTGGATGAACCCAAAGAAAGATCGATGTCGATTAAGAAGTTGCAGGAAACAGAGAAAGGGGATGGGAATAATAGTAATAAAACTTTCCACTACGATATAGAGAACACAAAAACAAGTGAAAGAGAATCGACTTTGTCCACTAACTCAAATTAGCAAGCGGTCTTCCTAAGTTAAACATAAGCAAAAAGACACAAACAAGTAGAATACAACCTCAGTGGCACAGGCCAGCAGCCAGTCGAGGTCTCTTCAGACCAACTAATGAAACATTGAATTATTAGGCCGTGGAATGCCTGTGATTGGCCTTTTTTTCACACTCATTACAAGACCCTGAAAAAACCAGGAGGTCACTGAGAGATTAGTAAGTGTTTTGCCATATCTGTTGAGACTGCTTAGATGGTTGACCTTGGGAGCCACCAAGGGCTCCATCCCTAGGGTTTTGCTGCTGATGTTCCATTGATAACCCAGTTTGAGAATGATAGAAATTTGGGTACCCAAGAGCACCAAAATGCTGTGATGGCTGCTGTGCTTGCCGATACCCACTAGGCTGCTGATTCTGCCCTTGGAAGCTGTAATATGTGCTTGGAAGCGCAGAAACTGTTCTGGAACCAGGCCCGTGAACCCACATGGCTGAATTGTCACTCTGCTGAACGCACAAGGGTAAATGGGCGAATTGAGATTCAGAAGAAGATACATACAGAAACTGAAAACCGTTTTAAGACACAACAGGTGGCTTTTCATGCAGCATGCAAATTATCCCTCTAGATCGATTACCCTGCCTTTTAAAACACCTTTCCAAGTTAATTTTTCTATTTTGCATTCATTTTAACAAAAACATCATTTTCAGATGTGACATCCAGAGTGTTCCAAAAGAGAACCAAAGGTAAGCATTTCATGTCATGGTTTTTCCAGAGCCCAGTAAAGAAATTACCTGCTGAAGTGAGATCAAATGATTACTGTCCTTGTACTGAGAACTAACATCATCATAGCCAACAGAAGTGCCTGTAGGTACAGCAGGTGGATTCAGAGGAAAGTTTCCCCCAGGAATGCTGGTTGAACTCCCAAATGCATATCCAGAGGCAATAGCAGCAGACTGAGGCAAACTGCTGACAGAAACACTGTTTTTATATTGTGGTAGCACTGTGGCCAGAGACTGATGGTAAGTGTTGTTACCAGCAAATGCTTGCTGGAAGGCTGAGGGCATATATGTGTAGTTCTGAGGCATGAATGGATAGCCAATCATGTTGGCAAAATGTCCTAAAGGAAGATTAGGTTGGGAATACGGGTGCACGGCAAGGTGTTGTGGAAGAGCAGGTCCTGTGGCAACGCTGGCACCAGGCAGTGTCTGTGGATTAGGCAGAGGTGTAGATATACTACCGGCCCCCAAACTCTGCACAGAATGAAGATAATGATAAGAAGAAAATTGCACACCTAACACTTCCTGAGGTTATTGAACTACATTGTTTTCCTAACACAAATTCCATTACTTGTTTATGGGTAGTATTTATGGATAACACTACATTGTTGAACAAACATTAGCTTCTTGAAACAAGTCAAATCAGCTAGTAATGACTACAGAAACAATTATGTGCCCTGATATTTCTTCTATTGATTAACTAATGCAGGTGTGTGTGTGTGTGTGTATGTTTGCGCACACGCAAGTGCAAAGCAGTGATGCCAGGCCTAACACAAGAAAGCTTATGACCAGTATTATCCTATAACACCCCTATCCAACATTAGGAATATGAATAACCCACAGATTAAGTCATGTAGGTAGTCATGGATGCTAAGTCCTACATTGGCTACTAAGAATCAAATTGGGCTTTATAAGTGATCTTGTGGAAGGCTTCAAATTGACTATAATCTTTTTGGGTTTATAACACATGCGGCTAGCACTTTCCTAGGTCGTTACATATGGTATCAGAGCCATCTAGCAAAGCCAACTATATGATACTAGAGCATTACATGACATGGCTCTAATGAGGACGTCAAGAATTTAAGAGGGGGAGTTTGTAAACCCTAGTCCTACATTGGGAATATGAATAACACACATGCAGCAAGCTATAATAGCATTCATGGGTGCTAAGTAAGGAGAACTCAAATTGACTATTCTTTTTCAGGCTCTAGAGCAGGTTGTTAGCACTTTCTCGGGTCATTACATATCCCTCATCAACTAAAACTGCACTCCACAAAGAAATTGTGACGACATGCACTGCAGATTTGCCTTGTCAATACAGTGACAAATCTTTATCCAACTTCAGCATCACACGATGAATCTCAGCTTGGGAAAGAAAGGTTAAATAAATTATACCTATTCTTCAAGCCTTATCAAAGTGGAGAACATCATGGATGGTCGAGATAAAAGTTGCACAATAAAGGACTTTATACCTGAAAGCCTGAACAAGTATCATTTTCTAGATTCTCATTTTAGATAGATACTTAAATCCTATAGTCTGTTGACTTCAAATTTATACTCCCATAGAACATGGGTGCTCGCTATCATTAAGCAGCCTAACTTTAAAAAATTGAGTACAATAAGCTAGAGTAGAGGCGCACCTCAGGCATGGAAATGGTTGGACCACTGATAGAAGCCGCATTGCTGTATTTTGTGGGCATTGCTAGTGTCACAGGAAAGGGTGAGTATTGAAGATCCTCCCTTGCAGTCTGAGCGGTCGAAGCCAGCAAAGTGCCGGGCAATGAATTTGTATATGCCTGCTGTTGAAGCAACATATAATGTGAGCTACAACAGTTAAGTGCTTCAATTTCTGTTCACCTAAGATCAGCAGTATATGCACGTATAGGATGACAAAGAAGTAACAGAAAGCACATAAGAAGCAGCACAAATGGCAAGACTATGGATGAAACAATTTATTATATAAGTTCGAAAAGAGAAAGAATAAAAGTGGATTCAACTTCAGTAAAATAATGACAAAAAAAAGCCTTCATTGTGTGCCTCTTTCATTCCTCTAGTACATATTTCTTGTCTAGAATTATCCTAAGTACAACTTAGAAAACAAATAATAATAAATTACTCTAAATACTATAGGATTCTAACCACTTAACAAGTGTGCTAAATCCTTTTGGACATAAACCCAGACTTCCTAAATCTTCACGTGTCACAATCATTTGCTTTCAAATACTGAATAAGATGTGTCTAGTAAGCCTTATTTAGCTCATCATTTTATCCTCACTTATCAGTCAGGATGAAGTCATAAGCAACCATTTTAAACAAGTGCACGCAAAGATAAATCTGATATGAACCATGACTTAAAAATGCAAATTTTGTTAGGAATTCTCAATTATATGCCACAAAATCCCTCTATATATATGTACATGTTTTTTGACGGACGACCACACACAAGATGTAATGACCTAAGGAAAGCCTAAGACACATCTGGACCTATACTCCAAAAAGACTCGTAAATGTTACTATTAGTGCCCCATGAAACCATTAGAAACAGCAAAATATTTTCCCTTCCAAGTGATGGGAGATCCCAGTCACCACCTCGTATACTCATCTGGAATATTACACATGACCACATTATTAAAGAGAAGGTATTCATGTTTATTTTCACAAAGCTTTGTCATTGACCTATTTGCCAAGCAACTTGCCTAAATATTCATCATCTTGACATGCATATCCATGTGACATTTGGACAAGTTGGTGCATTGTAAGATCTGTTTCCATCTCAATCTTTCCACAAAAATCTATAAATTTTGGTAAATAGTAAATCTCACATGTTGTTTCCTCGACCATTTTTTTTTTTTTATAGGTAATAAGAGATATTTTATTCCAAGTAAAAAGGCATAGTCCAAATATACAGGAAGTATACAAGAGAATACACCTAAATATAGACTAGAGCAAATTAAAAGAGACCACTACAAATATTCATGTCCTTCACTAGATTACATGCCCAAAAATTTAAAGTGCTATAGAAAAAATCCCTAAAATCTCTCACTAGATTACATGTTGTTTCCTCGACGATTAATTTGAAAATGTGAAAATTTTATTGGAATTTAAATCTTATAATTTGATCAACAAAAAAGGACCTTCAGAATAGAAGTTTTTATCTAGACACCACATGATCTCCAATTACTTCAATATTAACTCAAGTGATTCAATAGCAACAAGTTGTACTCAACCAAACAAAAGATTCTATGAAACCATCATTCCCAAAACTAGTAATATTGCATATTGAGGACACAACTAAGCCATTTATCTTGTTACCATTACACTCGAGAAAGAAGCAAGATTCTGCATCTGTGAGCTAGTCTGTGGATGAGTAAATGCAGCATTGAATTGTTGGGGGCTTTCATATGTAAAATCAGGTGCAGATGAAGGGAATGTATATTGATTCCCCTGAGCAACTTCAGGGGTCTGCTGTTTCAACACCTCTGGCTGTGAAACAGAAGGAGAATCATAATTTGAAGTGTTCCCACCATTTCTATTAACTAAATTTCCATCTGAAGTGGTTCCAATATGCTCATCCCCAAAATACTCAGGTTGCCTGCAAGAAGCTTTTGTTAAGAAAAATACAAACAACCGATTAAAATAGTTGATACCACAACAAGGAGGGCTTACCTAGATTCTGAATGCCCAATTGATGAAACATCTTGTGCGGTAGATGTCTCCTCCAAGTCACTTTTCAAAGGCCTAGTTGCAAATGACCCAGAACCAGAAAAGGCGGCACTGTTGCCCGATCCAAAACTCCCAAAGCTCAGGTTTAAGCAGTCTGACGTATGGAGTTGGAGGTGATTTGGAATTATTACAGGAGGGTTATCCTCTTCAGGTAGTGCTACCTGATCATCCTTCTGTAAATTTAGGTGCTGCATGTCTGCAGCCACTGATGAAATATCATCTTCAGCTGATATTGAAAACATAGAACAGAAAATAGTAAGCCATTAATTTCTTCAAAAAGCAATAAGCATTCAGGAATTTCTAATAAAGACTATTCTTGTTCACTTCAAGGTTACAACAAAAAAAAAAAAAAGGAAGAAAAAAGTTAGCCTTCCAATCACTTAATCCAGTAGAATTATGTTCGGATTAAGTTTACGAATAACAAACTTCCTCGATTACTCCAACAGAAGTTCTAGTGCTTCTGGTATGCAGTTACTGTAGTTCATATTCATGCGTGTGGATCTCCAGAAATATTAGACTTCTTTTATCAGAATAATCATCAAAACAACCACGAAAAAAAAAAAAAAAGGATGGCCATTTCAAATACTAAAAAACAAATCTACGCGGAAAATATGCATATCAATGAAAAATGTAAGGAAAGACGAAATACAGGTCAGATCAACGTTGATATCATTGTTGTCACCTTCATTATGCTCCAAAGCATGCTTGTGAGGCTGGTAGGAACTCATGTCGTTATACGACGTATTATCAAATACAGATGCACTTCCAGAATTCTCCTCATGCATACTTCTACTGGACACAGAAGCAGGTCCAACATGGCTTGCATTTAGCACCTCCACAGTCAAATCCTCTGCTACCTGGACCTCATCTAACTGGGAGTTCGCATGGTGACTACCTCTACCCAAGGGTAAATTCGATGGATCTGCATATGGCTCAGAGTATGAAGGTTCCCCTACAACAGAGGACACAGTAGTAGCTGGTGGCAGCTCAATTGCAGGCCATTCATCAGCAGGAGGAAGGTGCTGGTTTGTGGCAAGTCCTGACTCAGCATTTATGTCTGACACCTTGGAAGCATGATCTTGCAATGAATGTGAATCATGAAGTATTGCCCCAGAAGAAGTTGCCAAAATATTGTTTTGAATATGGGGATTTGACACATTAGAAGCCTTGCCATGTGGCCTACCCATCTTTACAATGTCTGCCATTGACACATGACCTGGCACCCCCAACCAGGGAGACTGAAATCCAGAAGGCTGCGCCGATAAAGATATGCCATCACTTGTGTCCACTGTCGACATCTTATTTTCCATGGCTACAGAATCACTGCAAAAAAAAATCTCAATACCTAAGCTAACTGTTGCAAATAGATATTATTTCCTAATAAAATCAGCCCTCACAAGGGACAAGTCCAGAGTTAATTCAAGTTCTCCAGAATGCAGGAAACTTAAATGTGTAAACAAAATCTTTCTTTTACAGGTCATCAAACATTTTGACTTGCTGCCTAAAGAAACGAGATCTGCAAGACAATGTCAACAAATTCAAGCTTCCAGGATATGGGAAAAAATGTCTTAAAATATATTCCTGCTATATGCAACAAGCATACCTTCAATAAATGCTACAAACCAGTTCATAGGGTCAATGTTCAATAGGCATGCCTCCTTAGAAGTAACAAGCAACTTTAGAAAGCAAAAGCAAATCTTCTTTTCTTATACATTAAATTCATTAAATACTTTAGGCTCCAAAAGAATGCTAACTATAAAAGTCAATAACTGATTAAGGAAAAAGATGTAAAGGTATGCATGCATGGAGGCTGATTAAGCATGCTAACTATAAAAGTCAAGAACTGATTACAAAATAATTATGAAGACAAGGGAAAAAAGTATTCATTCATGGAGGCTGATTTTAATGTTGTCAAATTCCCTTGCAAAAGTTTGTTGCAACTTTGGCTGGGTTACTTTGATTACCCTCTCTAACCTACATATCTATTTCTTCAACCAGTTGTATTCTGTTGGGTAGAGAAAAGGCAAAGATGATCAAATATGCAGGATTCCATACAAAAGACACAACTTCGAGGGTACATCCTTTTTTGAAGTACTCATCCCTCCCAGTTGGCTCCTAATTTTCCCAGAAGTATATTTAGATAAACAAGATGCTTTAAGGGTACCTTCTTTGTAGGGAGGGCTGCCTTAGGCAAGATTCTAATGAAATGCGTAAAAGGCATATTCTAGTATTGGAGTAGCATTGAGTTGTATGCGCCAGCAAAATAGTGATCATTTTCTACTACGTTGTGAATTGGCTAAGAGCTTATGGGCATCAATATTTAGCACTTTGGGGCTTGACTCTTGCATCCTTAAAGGATGGAGTTGTAGGCATTTTGAAGAAATCCTTGTGGTGGTCACAGAAATTCAGATGTTTGGAGGATGATCTTTTTGTGCTTAGTGTTGTGCATTTGGCAAGAATGCAACATTCAAAATTTTCAAGACCATGCATTGTCTTAATTATTTTTTCTATTGGTAAAAAATTTATTGAAATACGAATAGGCAAGAGCCCAAGCACAAGGTATATACAAGAGTGTCACCCATGCATGGTGATCCCACTGTAAAAGGAATTCATGAAAGGACATGCTATTAAAATCAATTACAATCGACAAATGGATAAAGTATTAAAAAAGAAAGTTCTAAGCTCTCCTATTGACCACTCACTATCTTCAAAACTTCTTTCATTTATCTCCCTCCAAAGACACCACAATAAGCATAACGGGACCATCTTCCACATTGCTGCAATCTATGAATTACCTTAAGGGACTCTCCAAGAAGCTAGGAGATCGGTCACATGTCTCGGCATCTCCCAAGCAAGTCCCACTCTAGCAAAGAAGTCACTCCATGGGTCATAGCAATCTCACAATGAAGTCATGGATGCTCAATGAACTGCCCACTCTTTTTGCACATGCAATATCAATCCATGACAATGATTCGGCCTTTCCTTAGGCTGTCTAAAGTGAAAGTATTCCCCAAGGCAGCAGTCCATACAAAATAGGTTGCATTTAGGGGAGTCTTCATCTTCCAAATGCACTTCCATGGGAATGGACTTGTGTTATGCATGCTAAGGTACTTGTAAAAGGAACATACGGTGAATTCCCTACCTCAGAGGGATGCCAAGAAATCTTATCTTGATTAACACGTCACTAGTAGACTAAACAATGTTAGAACCCTGAAAAGGCATCAAATTCCCAATCTTGAGCACACCTCTAAAGAAGGTGACATTCCAATGGGGAATGCCATTGGATATGTCTAAAAGATCTGCAATCGAGGCTTCCTACATCCATGCTATGCCAAATATTTATGGATAAGCATCCTTGTGGGCCCTATCGCCACACCATATGTCATGCAAAAATTTAATTTTGGTACCATCACCCACCACAAAGCGGACCTCCCCATGCCCATACTTTGATTCTATGACAGTCCTCCACAAAGCCTCCCTTCTTGTAGGTATCTCCATAACAACTTACCCAATAAGGCCCTATTAAAAATCTGTAAATTCTGGATTACCATCCACCTTCTAAAATCAAGGAACATATCATGGCCCAATTTAGAGAGTGGAATTTGAATTCATCATCCATCCCCCCATAAGAAATCTTGTTTGAAGTTTCTCCATGCAATGGGACACCTCAATGGGAAGCGGGAATAAAGACAAGTAGGTTGGCAAGTTGGAGGGAGTACTTTTAACAAGTGTGACCCTACCAACTTTGGATAAGTATATCCTCTTCCAACTAGCCAATTTATTACCCCAATAGATTTCAATTTCAAAGGAGCACCCAAAGGGAGGTCAAGATATTCCATCCATAATCTCCAGTTTCGGAACATTCCCCACTAGAACTACTGATTTGGCTAGATTCACCTTCAATCTGGAAACCGCTTCAAAGCAAAGGAGATCCCTCAAAGCTCGAATATGACATAGCAGCCCCACAAAGGATAAGTTTGTCATCAGCAAAAAGAAGATGGGATATGTTGATAGTACCAATAATGACCGACTCTGCTGAGAATCCAGATAGGAATCCACCCCCATGACACCTGAAATCACTTTGCTAAAAGCTTCCATTACAAAAAGAAATATCTATGGGGCTAAGGGATCACCTTGTCGCAAGCATTGGGAGCTTTTAAAAAAGCCATTGGCGCGCCATTCACCAAGATAAGGAAACAAGTGGTAGAGATGCAATGGTTCTATTTTTGGCTAAGTAGGTTGAGATACAATGTTTAATCCACGCACACCATTTCACACCAAAACCACATCTCTCGAGCATGTGATCCAAGAATCTCCAATTAACTTGATTATAAACTTTTCCCATGTCTAACTTGCATAGAAGCCTCGGCTCTCCCTCCTTAAGATTATTGTCCAAACATTCATTAGCAATAAGCACGGAGTCAAGAATATGCATGCCTCTTACAAAGGCATTTTCGGGTTTTGATATAATCTTCTCCACCACCAAGCTCAATTTATTCACCAAGACCTTCGAAATGATTTTGTACATCCCACTAACCAAGCTAATGGGACAAGTTTATAACCTCTACCACACCCCATTTTGTTGGAATGACAGAAATGTTGGTTGCATTGATTCCTAACCTTCCATTTCATTTTTTTATCACTTCCCAATTTTTCTTGAAAGGAAGCCATAGAAAAACCATATGGAATTGGAGCCACCATACTTCTTGCAAGTCAACAGGGTCAAAAGCAAGTCCTTTAGAATTGGTCTCCAAGAAAATTGTTCCGAAAGCAACAATAAATTTCCAACTTTGTCTCTTGTAAACATAGCATGTGAAGTGTCAACTTTCAAATCGCGAAGTTGTTTTGAATTTTGAGGCATTTCTCCAACTTGTTCAGCCCCCTTAACATTCCATTAGACAGTTTTGAGCTTCATAAACTACCTTCATCGCCCATTTGTTCTTTCCCATCTAACACTCCCTACTCTTGCATCATAGTTTACCGACCAGGTAAGCCTCTCTCTCTCCCCTTTGCTAAGGTAGATTCGGGAATTGAGTATGAAGGGGGCTGTCAAACTTCAATTGCCGTAAGTAGAGCAATGATTTGGTCTTCAAAACCCTCACATGAGAGCCCTATGATTGGACCTCCCTAGCCTTGTTCAATACCCACTATTGATGCATGCCCATCACCATAATCCCAAATTGTTGCATCACAAACCACTTGACCTCCAACCACCTTCAATGCCACAGCCAACACCAAAATTGGCTCCTTTACCACGACGCCAAGAGGTCAATCAAACTTCTCGGCATCACCCAACCTAAGCCAACCCTAACAAAGAATTCATTCCTCAAGGTCATGGCAAACAGCGCCACATCTCTTCTGGCCTGACTCACCAACGGTCATCTCCTTTTTTCTACATTTCCAATCTTGCCCCCTTGCTTGTGCTCCATTGCCCTTTTATCTCTTGAGCCACCCCTCCCCCAACGCCTCCTTCCCTCTATTATGATCTCCTCTAATGGAAACTACTAGACTTGGATACAAGAGTGCCTCCAATTATGTCTTTGCAAATAAATTCTTAGAGCCCAACAACATTTGTTTGCAATTTTCAAATTCTTTTGAGCCACATTCTCCACCATTTGTTATGCTAAAGCAAGCCTCATTTAGTTCCAAAGCTAGTCCACTTCGTCCCCTTCCCCCTCCGCTTCTTCAAGAATAACTCTCCCACTAACCTCATATTCCACTAAATAATAGGTATTTTCCATAAGAATTCGAACTCAACTAGGCAAGGAAAGTACTGCTACTGGCACAGAATGTTGCAAAAAAATCCTTCCTTTCCATTGGGAGATGCACTTTTCCAAAGTATTCTCCAGCCACTTCACAGTTGAAGCTCCCAAAACGAATTATTTCATCACCCTTTCTATTCCTCTCTACTATAAGTATTGAACTAGCTCCTACCACCATAATCTCAAAGATCGTGGTATCAAATGTCATACGTTGATATAAAGGGTATGCTTAGCCTAGTGGTCAAGTGTCTCCCTTAGGGAAGGGACTAGGGAGGGCATTGGTTCGAGTCTCTAGAAGTACCTTTTCAATTAAAATTGCTAATACTTAATAAAAAAAAACGTCATACGTTGATATTAAAAAATAATCGCATAGAACCTTGAAAGCACACCACCTTCAAATGTCTTGATTAAAAGCCATAAATTTCAAGAATCTCTACACTTGGATTACTTCTCAAACAGCTCTCAATTCTCCATGCTAGTAGAATTTAAGGAAGTTTTCTTCTTGTTGGTTGGGTATATCATTTTGTATACTTCCCGTGTCCTTGGCTTGTGCCTCTCTATGCTTTTTATTATTGCATTAAGTAAAATAAAAATAAAGTTTCCATTGCAAAAGATTCAAGTGCAAGTGGTTATCACAAGCAATAACAAAGTGTTGATTCTTTTGCAAGGCCCTCCATCAATGTCGATGATTGAAAAATATTTAGATTCATTGGATTTTAGGAGCATTCATAACATGTAGAACAAGGCATTCCTCATTCTATATTGGACAATTTTCCCGACCATTTTAGGAAGCTGTGGCCTTGATCAAGCAAGGGAACTGGTTAAAATTAAGAAAATGTGATTGAAGACGAAGTAGGTAGATAGATTTAATGGTGGAGTAGCTATTGCTTCAAGGATGAGAAGCTGAAAGCAATAAATCTTGACCTTATCAAGTAGAATAAGGATTCTATTAAGGAGTTGAGTTAGGAAAATAAAAATAAAAAGATCTCAAGGAATAACTAGTTTTGGAATTAAGGGGTGGGAGGAAGGCTTACCTTTGGATGAGCACATAATGAAACAAAGTGAGAATTTCAACAAGAGGCTTCCATAAGGTTACTTCATGAAAATAGATTTGAAGGGGCTTCTACATTGTAAAGATTAAATATGGTGCAGAATCGAGTCAAAGGTATTCTATAGAAACAAGAGACTTCTACAAGGTGACCTCGTGAAAACAAATGGAGAGGTTTTTGAATGTGTGAAAGTAGACACAATAACCACATACGGTTTCAACATAATCTATAACATGTGTACATACCTTCAAGACTCCAATTCCATGATATGTGTGTGTGGGTATTTGAAGATTTTGAACCTCACCTGGGCAAGGTCATTCAGACACAGTGACCCACCCTTGGGGAGTAAACCAAAATACACAATCCCATCTATCAAACTCGTGTATAGCATTAGGTAATCTAATGTTTTTTATCAGCAGTATAGCATTAGACAATCTAGGATGTCTAATTCTACAACTCATCTCAAGCATGCCCTTTGACCACTAAGCGGTACTCTGAGAAGTACTGAGACCGTGGGAGATAGAGAAACAATTGTAGTAGGTTTACCTGCCATAATGACACCCTTTGTAGCACTACATAGGATGGGTGTGAATAGAATGGTATGAACTCTACAAGAATAAAAAAATTTGGAGCAAAATATGATTAGCAAGGTTTACAAGAAGGCATGGGGGTTGAGTTTCCCTTGGAGATCAGATTAGAAGGGGTCTTTTTTTTGTTTCAATAAGTGGCACAAGTTTTATTGAAGACTCAAGGAGGTGCAACCCAAGCACACAAGAAGTATACAAAAGGAAACACCCAAAATAGTATCAAAATAGCATCTTCCCATCTTTGAACAGCTATATACAATAAAACCTCGACAGTAAATGATGTTTAGAAGCATAATATGAAAAAAGCCGACTGAGTTGTATGTCCCAATGATGTAGGGAGATTGTAGGTCATCTTTACAGCCTTTTAGATCTAAGATCTTCTCTAGATTTCTTCCTTTTGTTGGTAAAATTGTCTTGTACCCATTCCACGCACTAGGAAGAAGCCCTTTTCATTTCTTCTCTAATGAAAAACTATATTATTTATCAAGAAACGATTATGATCATTACAACCCATAATATTTTGCTGCAATGCTAATTCTCAATTGTCAAAAGCAAAAGAGACAAATCAAATTAGAGGTATAACCGGGCGAACCTGTACAATGGAGGTCGCCGACTCATGTTATTTCCTACCATACCGGATGCAGGAGGTGAAGAACCTGCAGAAGCATGAGTTCCATTTTCCTTCTTGTAGGCAGGTTTACCATGTAAACTACCAGACTCTGACCAAAAAAAATTTTTTAAGTGAGAATCTTTGACATAGTTTCACAGCTATTTCCAACAAAATAAGTGATGGAATTTGCTTTGTGGCATCCACATACCAGTAGAGCCATACTGGTTTGAACCACCACGTCCAACATGACGGTCTGTGCCACCCCTACCGCCACGATTTGAAGCGCTATTAGCACCACGAGATCTGGAATCTGTTGGGTCCTTAGTCTGAAGCAATGAAAGTAAGATTGGTAAACAAGAATAACAAGAACCATGCAAACCAAAATGGTGACAACTAAAGGAAAGATTAAAAGTTCTTGATCAGCCAAAGCAAGCTCCCAATAAGTGTGAAAAGCTAAGCACATCGAGCATGCCTTAAATAAAAACATTAACAGCTCAATGACACTAGCACAACATTACGATGCAGAAAGACATCAGTATCGAATTTGAAGCAAAGCAAGAGGGTGTTAATGCACCCACCTCTTTTTTCTTTCCTCGTTTGCTTTTCACCTCGTGAAAGGGATCTACACAGCAATTAACTTAAACATGAGAAACAGGTATGATTATCAACAACAAAGCATTAACCTCAACCTCCCCAATCTCACTGTAATGCTATAAGCCATCAAACCTCCCAAATCCCACTGTAATGATATAAGACATCAAAATCCCAATATCACATATGGATGGAGATGAAGCCAAATGGGAAAGGGAGCAACATGGTTCAGAAAAGATTTCAAAATGAAGTTGATATATTACTTTATTCCAACCCCTACTATTGCTTCAGTTTATGTTCTCTTACAAAAAGATTTACACAATGATTCAAATCGAGTAAAGCAAGATTGGAACATAATCTCGTAACAAGACGCAATGCCAGTAATAGAAAGCCCATAAAATTCACCAACATATGGAATCAAAAAGCAAAATGGGTGGTAGTCCTCCTTATATAAAAAGAATATATCCAGAGAAAAACTTGGTAACAATCAGACATGCATGTTATTGCAGCAGAAAACGAACCAAACCATGGCTGAACAACGCAAGTTTTCAAGAAAAGGGCAAATATAAGGGAAGCATTAGTAAACTGGAGATTAAAAAGAGAAAAAAGAACCATTAGTTTTCTTACAAGCAAGAAAAAACCATTAGTTAAAAACGCAAGAGAAGAATAGAGATTTATCTTGAATGGTAGATGAAATTCCATCCCTTCGACCAAATAGAGGGAGTGAGGGTGAGAGGGTAATTTTCTGAACAAGAAATTATTGACTCGTGCTGATACAACGGTTTGGCTCCGTCAATGAAAAACTTCTCCTTATCCAGAGAGCAGAACCCCATAAAAAAAATAAAAAAAAAAGCTCAAAATCTCCTTTTCCCAGTAACGAACAATATATTGAAAACCTACCCCGTTGAAAACCTAAAAACAATATATCTATATATAATAAAAATTAGAAAATAAAACTGCAAAGGAGAAAGGTAGATATTGAAAAGATAGGACCTTGGGAGAGGAGGCGATTAATGGCCTCGTTGGGGTCCATGTTACAGTCTTTAAGAGCAGCATAGATCTCCAGCTCGGTGCAGTTATTCACAATCTCCTTCAAGCTCTGCACCATCTTCCTCGACGACACCGGGATTGCCGATACCCCATTATTTCCCTTCCCACCATTGCCGCCGCCGCCTCCTCCTCCTCCTCCTCTCCCACTCATTTTCTCTCTCTCTCTCTCCCTCTCTCTCTCTCTCTCTCTCTCTCTCTCTGGGACGCTCAGATCTGAAAAAGGGCGATACGGTTCGTACCTCGATGGGATTACGTTCCGCCGCGCCGGCAAGAAGAAGAAAAGGTCACTATATGATCTCCTTCTGGCTTTGCTCCGAAAACCCTTTCTCGCTCTAAACTCTCTCTATCTCAGTGTCTCTCTTTTCTACCCTTACGCCCCGTTTTTTTTTTCTTTTGAAACCTTTTTAAAAATATTGCAACTCTATCTTTGGATGAGAGAGAAAATTCTCATTCATCATTTTACAATTCATTTTTTATGAGAAAAATATTTTTATATCTTATAAAAAATATCCATATTTATGAAAAAATTATAAATATAAGATATGAAAGTAAATAACGACTGATATATAACTTCTTCAAGAGAAAAACTCAAATAACGAAACTCGTAAAAATAATAAATAATTGTTTTTATCCAAAAAAAATAGAAAACAAAAATAAAATAGAATAAAATTTTAGAAATAAATTAAGATAATGCAATTTTTGAGAAAAAAAATATATATTACAAAAAAGTGAAAACCAACCTTCTAATTCCAGAATCCAAATAGCTAAGAAGATGGTCTGCCCAATTCCTTGTGATAGAATAAATGTCAAAGATTGATAGCTACGAAATAGAAGCAGAGCTGAAAAAAATTGACCTCATCGGGTCGATTTGAGGAAGAGTATCTTATTATGGTTAAGTTAGTTGGTGATTCTTTGAGGAGAAAGACCATTTTACAAAACCATTGACGTTTTGATCTCTTTTCTATTTCTACTTTAATTTGAATCGAAGTTTGTCAGAGTCAAACTCTAAACCAAGGTACAAGAAAATCCAACTTTGACTTCAATTTTAGTTTAAAAATTAACTTGTATAATGTAATTAAATTACTCACAGTCACTTGATTAGGCAAAACACATTATCTCCTTATTTTTGGTGTTTTTAACCCTTTTTCTACATTTTTAAGGTTTTTATTGATATTTTTCATCTTTTATTTTGTATTTATTGTCTCTTACTTCTTTTAAATGATAAGATTTAATTTATAAGATTTATATTTTAAAATTTATATTTCAAATTAAATTATGACGTATAAATATTTTATGGATGAGATGTTACATCCACCGAGAGACTCCACCGAAAAGGTTAATATTTTTTTTCAAATATTTTTTTAAACTCCTTAAACATTTTTTAAAAAAATAAAAAAAATCATAAATCATTAAAAGCAATTTCTTAACCACTAAATAAGGAAAAAAAAAAACCCAATCAATGACTTTTGGAATATCATTTCCCATATTTTATTATGAAAACGGTTCATTGAGTATTCTCTATGTATCGATTTATTAATAAAAGTTTTCTCACATGAGAAAAACCATACATGACGCGTCACCATTAATGCATAGACAAAAACAATTAAGAGGAAGTAATCAAGATTAGGAAGTTGTAGGGCTATAATCGAATCGAGCCAATTTTTGACTTGCCAAGTTTGGCTCGACTCAAAATACTCGAGTTCGAGCCCGAACTCAAGATTTTTATTTATTTTTTTATTCAAACTTGATTCAGTAAGCTCAATTCACTCGAGCTTAAGCTCGTCCCACAAACGAGCTAGTGCTCGAACTTGAATTTTTTATTTATTTATTTTTTGAATAAGATTTAATAATTAATAAATTAGATAAATAAAAAATCTAATATTGAATTTATACAACTAACAAGTAGAACTTCTTTTGGTACAAGAATAAATCATATGTTATTTGTAGATAATTGTGTCATTTTTTGTAAGGCTATAATAGTTTACTAGAATAACTTGCAGAAAATACTTGAGATGTATGAAAGAGCATCAGGGCAGAAATTAAATAGAAACAAGACTTCCATTTTCTTCAACACAAATACTAGTGTAGAGGTAAAGGATTAGATCAAGAATGTAGCAGGTTCAGTAGTGTGTGGGAATTATGAAAAATCTTTGGATTGTCATCCATGGTTGGTATATCTAAGTATAATACATTTAGAATAATTAAAGAAAGAATATAGAGGAAGATTAATAGTTAGAAGAATTGTTTTTTGTCCAAGGTAGGTAAAAAAATTCATATCAAGGCAATTTTGCAATGATAATTTAGCTATGTTGGCAAAGTTCAGGTGGGGTAATAAGCTAAAAAGGAAAGGGATTCATTGGAAGAGGTGGAATGATATGGGAGGGGCAAAGAATAAGGGGAGGCTGGGTTTTAGAGATATAGAAAGTTTTAATTTGGCTTTGCTAGCAAAACATAGTTGGAAGTTCTTACATGATCCTACATCTTTAGTAGCAAAGGTTTATAAAGGAAAATATTTCAGCAAGGGCAGTATATTGACAACTAAACTATGACTACTCTGTCATTAATTTGGAGAAGTGTGTGGATGGCAAAAGATATAATGAAAGAGGGACTGATATGGCATGTTGGGAATGGACAGCAGATCACTATGAGGGACAAAAATAGTTTCCAAAGCCATCAATCTACTGCGTACAATCTCCTGTAACTTCACTGGGGACAGATGCAAGAGTTAGTGACTTAATAATAGAAGAGTTAAGAATTTGGAATGAAGCTACTGTAAAAGAACATTTTACCTGTAAAGAGGCTGATTTGATTTGCAAGTTACCTATTAGTCATAGTGGATCAAAAAATAAGTTAATATGGAACTTCAGTCAAGATGGAAAGTTTTCAGTTCGTAGTGCATACCACATGGCTCAAGACAGAAAAAGAAAGAAGGTGGGAGAATGTTCTACAACAAGAAACTCATATGAAAGATGGGTGAAGATCTAGAAACTAAATGTCCCAAGTGCAACTAAGCATTTTATATGGAAAGGAGGTAATGAATCTCTTAAAACTAAATCTTTATTGTTTAAGATAAGGATTAGTAATAATGTAAAATGCCCTATTTATTTAAGAGATGCTGAAACCATAATGCATCTGTTGTGGAAGTCCCTGACGACAAATGATGTATGGGCAGAGGTAGGGAGTGCAATGTGGAAATGGGTGGTTACTGGAAAGGATTTCATGATATTGTGGGATAAGCTAAGTCACAATCTTGACAAATATAAGTTAGAGGAAACTTCATCTATACTCAGAGGCATATGGTACAGAAGGAATGAAGTAGTTTTTTATGACAATTTCATTGGTCTTTCACAGGTCATTAAAGCAGCTTTATCAACTCTAAAGGAATACAAGGAGGCACGGGTTGTAAAAGGGCAAACCAGTGTAGGGGTGGGCTGCGGGGCCCCTCACCCCGCTGCCCTGTCCCCATCCCGCCCGCCCCTACATGGCGGGGCGGGCAACCCCACTCCGTCCATGCAGAGGTGGGGCCCCCCCACCCCACCCCCGCCTGCTTACATTTTTTTATATATATTATATATATAAACATAAATATATATTTATATTTTACAAATTGCTTATATATAAATATATATTACAATTTGTTAGAATTGTTTACAAAATATGTACTAACAAATTTAAAAACTACATAGTGTAGAAACTAATATACTACAATTTATACAAAATATGCACTAGAAAATTTAAAAATTACCTAGTTTTTAAATTATAGTTATATTTACAAATTTTAAATTTACAATTTGGGTCTAAAGATGTATTTTTAATCACTTTTAGACTTAGGAATAATTTTTAAATCTAATGAAAATTTAGTATATTTTTTAAGTGGACGGAGGCGAGGCAGATTGGGTATCTGTCCCACATCCCGAGAGCGAGGGGCGGGGGTGAAAACCCCACCTCCCGCCCCATGCGGGGCGGGGTGCGAGGAAGGGGTGGCCCGGGTAGCACCCATAAACTAGTGTGGTGGGGAAAGAAGGCAAGAGCAGCAACAGTGGAAGAAGCAAATAGAGGGAACTCTTAAAGTTAATTTTGATGCAGCAGTTGATGAAGCAAATCAGAGAGTGAGTATGGGAGTTGTCATCAAGGATGGTGAAGGAAAACTTATGGCTTCATGCTGTGATCGACTTCCAATGGTGACTCAAGCTATAATTGCAGAAAGTATTGCTCTAAGGACAACAGCTAAGCTGTGTTCTGAGTTGGGATTTAATAGAGTTGTGTTTGAAGGTGATGCACAAGTTGTTGTAAAAAAAAAAAAAAACCAGTGGAAAATTGGACCTAGTATGGTCATATTATTGAGGATGTAAAATCAGTTTTTAAAACCATGTCTAACTGGAGTATACAGTTTATTAAGAGAGAAGGAAATGGAATAGCACTCCACTTGGCTAAACTAGCTTTATCTTTAGAGAGGTTTCATTATTGGGTAGAGGATGGACCAGTGGATATAATCAACAGAGTTGATTATGAGATGTCATGTATTGCTTATTTTCATGAATAAAAGTGGATGCTTCATTGAAAAAAAAAATGAGTAGAACCTTTTTTGATGAATTATAATATTTTAAAAATTTATAAATAATTAATTTCTAACCAATTGATATTTATCCATAATAACAATATATTATATGCCTACATATATTATTAATATATGCACATAATATGATAGCATATATCTATTTCATATGTGGTTCCCACATACTAATATATGAAATTATTAAATCTTATCGACTAATTATTGTACAAATTATAAAATAAAGTTATGAAGTATATTCAATATATAGACATAAGCAATTAGGTTACATATTATATATTTAATTATAAAAATGATATGCTTATATTATTAGCTAATACACACACATATATGTATATATACATGGGTGTATGTATATATTTATCAATATATGAATGAGTTTTAATCGAGTTTAGCTAACGAGTCGACTCGAGCATAAATAAACGGACCTTAATGAGTCTTAACCGAGACTAGTCGAGTTTTTTTGAGTATGTATCATTTACTAATCGAGCGGGTATCTATTTTCATGAGCGAGTTTTTTTTTCTCGAATCGAGTTTGATTCGAGTTTAACTGGGCAAGTATCGAGCGGACTATCAAACAGACTGGTTCATTTATAACCCTAGAAAGTTGGGTACGATAAATGTTCAGCAAGGTGATCAGAAGAAATTTTAAGAAAAACCTCAGGCTCTTGGGTTTGTCTTAAATAAACCTTGAGTCAGGTTTTGGGTTGGCCTCGATCTTCATGCCCCACTTGGATTGGTTTGAAACCCATACTAGAATTTGGGCTTCCCTATACAGTTCAAACAGTTATGAGATAATTTGGATAAATAAAAATAAAAATTGCACACCACACTACTATTTCATTTTCATCCCATTATGTACGATGCGACATATTTATCACCACTATATGATTATTTATTAAATAATTCTTTATCATCTAATGATGATAAATATGTCATATCTTACATAATGAGATGAAAGTAGGATATGAGAATTGTGTATAGCATTACTAAAAAAACAAATTATTGTCAATTTTTGGACTAAGAATTGATTAGCATACTTAGTAATTAAGAAAATATTTTTGAATGATATTGTGATTTTTTAAAAATATATATGTATATATGTAAGGATATAAAAATGAATGAAAAAAATATTAAAAAAATAAAAAAGGCCAAATTACTTTATCAAAACCCATCCTTAGACTGGACCTTCAATGGGTATAGAAATACTATTTAGAGTAAAGAGTATTGTAAACGGTGTTGGTAGGGGTGATAAACGGTCTGTCTGGATTGGAGAAACCGATTGGACTGGACCGAGACTAAGACCAGTCGGTCTTGGTCCATGTTTTAAAGGATCGAAAAGTTTCGGTCCAGTCTGAGTCTAGGGTTTTTCCACCCCGAACTGAACTGAATGAAAAATAAAAATAAAGAATACATTTTATATATATTATTTATATAATAATTGTACAATTTATTATGTAATTTTCATCTAACCTATCACCATTAACAATATAAAATTTTAAATATGTTTTTACCACTTGTTAATATTCTATCAATTAACTAATATCTAATATTAATTAGCTAATTATATAGTAATTATATAAATTAATAATATAATTTTCATCTAATTTATTATCATTTACCATATAAAATATTTTTTTATTAAGTTAGTTACATAATCCACATTAATAAGTCACTTAATTTTAATTTAGTATTTTAAGTAAAAAAAATTATTAATTGATTTAAAAAAATAAAAATAAAAAAATAATTAGACCGGATTGAACAGACCGACTGAATCGGACCGAATCGATCGATTTGCGCCAATGTTTTGAATATCCGATTAAGGCACTAAAACGAAATATTTCGGTATCGGTATTATTTTGTATACCGTTTCGAGATAGTTGATATATAAATAAATTATATATAAATTATATTCCAAAATAATAGACTATATATGAATAAATTATATATAAATATATAGATATATAAATTATAAATAGTTTAGTCTAAATTGGGAGTAAAAAAATGAGCTTATAGTTTGAAAAAATAAAAAAATAAATTAAAGACCGGTACAGACTGAAATATCGATCAGTACGGCCGGTATTTGGACAAGTATGAAATATATATAGAACCTATACTAGACTAGTAACCGATACGAAAAATGCCGACCGATATGTTACGGTATTTAAAATACTGATTTGCACCCTTAGGTGTTGGTGCCGGTACTGATGGTTGCTTCTTTGGTAGCCGTAGGGTGTTAATTGTAGGGCTGTGGTTGTGGGGGAAAAGGACTTTTGGCAATTAGGTTCAGATACTCGCTCATAGGCAAAGCCTCTGATTAGTTTTCGAAGATGCTCGTTTTCTTCTTATTTTATTTTTCGTGGCTGGGAATAAAATGCAAAACTCTCTCTCTATAAAGTATATATTTTAGATTTAACATTTTGATATTTACTGTTAAGAGTTTCGACTAACTTGCCAAAAATTAGATATCTGATTACCCTTAATTGTTTTGGAATGCGATCCAATGGAAGATCGGCTGGTACTATGGATATTTTATATTGCTTCTATGGTAATTTCTTCAATTGCACATCTTACGACTATTTCTAGTACTATTTCTAGTATTACTCTTTCTTTATATTTTTTTTATCGTAAGCCCATACAATACTTTAGCTCCCCAGTAGCACGTTAGGCTCACGATCAAAGAAACTCTGTTGTTGCAAGAAACTATTGTTTCTTGATAATGACAATGGTAATTGCTTTTTTCTCAGAGAGAGAGTTGGAATTGATCAGCATCATAATAATGCAGCATTGAAACAAAACAACAGATGCTAGCTACTTGTGCCCATGTGTTAGAAAGTTGCTGATGTCGATTGGCATCTTTATCAAGTTTGAATCTAAATTACAAAGTCAACTTATTAAGTGGGTTGGGTTTGTTTTACGATTCTTGTTTCTTTGATCTACAAGCTCCACTTAGCAGAGCCAAAACTGGTGGATTTCTCTTCTTTTGGGCCTCAATGATATACACTCCTCAAAGGAACTATGAGACAAAGGAAAGGGTTATTGACAAATTATTAGGTGGCATGGCTCAAATCCTATACTTTCTAATTAGGATAAACTCTGATACCATTTGTATACTTCTAAAAATGAGTCAAGCCATAATTTGATCTAAAAATGAGTCCCATTAAAATTATTACAAAGAACAATAATTTATCAATCCCAAACAAGGTGGATCTCATATACCTCCTCACCCATCAGTCAGTATCGGATATCACTTCCAAACTCTGAAAAAAGCAATCAGAAAAATGCCAAAAATTGTACAAACATAAGAGAAATTGATGATGGATGTAGAGAAAAACCGACTCTTATATGGCCGAAGGTTGCGCGTGGAGCTCGTGCATTGAGGGGGATTGAACGATTTGGTTGGAGGGGCTTCAGATGGTGGTCGTGTGGCTTGGTTGTGTAGTGGAGGGCGATAGATCCAAAAAACAAGAGCATGAAGGATGGTTCAGGAAAAAATGGAGGTTAGGGTCCATGGAAGAAGAAGAGACGAGTGGTTTCTGCTGAGAGAGAGGGAGGCGCAAGAGAGATTTTAGAAGCTTAAAGTGGTCACTCAACCACCTTCCATGTACTATAGTCTTCCACTCAATTACTATATTAATAATATTGGAGGGGAAAAAAACAGCTGTGCTACTTATTCTATTTAAAGTACACAATATATATATACAAGAGTAATTCTTATACAATATTCATGTTGTTCTAGTGATACAAGAAATTCATGAATATTCATTCATGCCATTAAAATCAATTACAATCAACCAATAGAATAAAGTGTTTAATAAAAAATTATAAACTCATACCGTGCTTCGGTCTTACACGAGAAGCCACTTAAACTATAATATATCAACTGGTGTGATTGGAGATGATAAAATTCAAGACGAACAACATCATTTAGAAAATAAAATAATTTAGTGGGGGGAATTTTTTTACACCTCAGGTGGTTGGCATTTGTAGACAGCAAAGTAAACTAACGAAGTGAACTTAACTGGGGGAATGAGACTGTTTGATTCAGCCGATGAGATGTACTAAAAATTTAAACATAAGAGCTCCTTCTTTCTCTCTCTCTCCAGCTTTAGCTTTTGATTTAGTACCATAAAAACAGTAGAAAGAGAACCGTAAAAGAGAAAGGAAAATAGCACAACATAACTGATGAGGATCAGTAGTATATCAGCACAAACATTTAAGATTTAAATTCCAAAAACAGATCACCCCTTTTGCCCTTGTCCCTCTTCACAAACCTTTTTTGCTCTTTTTTGCACCTTCTCTTGCTTGAAGCTTCTATCTACCCAATGCCTCCTTTCTTAAGTTTTCTTATATTCTTTCTTCTCTCTTTTCGTCTCTCTACGATCCAAGAAATCTATGATTCTCTGGGTTTATATATATAATCAAGGCTTTGAGAAAAGATGGAACTCTTCTTTGAAATAAAACCTATTGGTTCTTCTCTCTTAGTCCTCCAATATATATCTCAAGCTTCTCTGTCATTGTTCCAGACCAGTTTGGAGGGATGGGTGCTACCACTTTTTGGCGTCTTGCATTGTTTTTCTTCAGCCTTTTCCTCAGCTCAGGTGATTTGTTTGCATTATTCTGGGGGCTTATTTGGTTTCTCCTGTTCTTTCTAATTGCAATTAGAAAGCTGTTTGGATTGCCTAATTTCCTTGTGAAGCTGTAAAACAGCTAGACAATCTCGAATCTAAATGTTTCACAGCAGAAAATGATTTCCATGGCACGAACTAAGAAGAGCAGTTTTTTGCTGCTCATTTTTTGGTATTTAAAAAAAAAAACCCAAACACAGGATCAAAATCCACAAGAATTTTTATAGTCCTCTACCACGGAACATTCTTTAAATCTTTACGACTAATTTCGAATTAAGTGGTTGAGATTTTATCACATTTTAGCATTTATCATTTTTTTTAAAAGGTCGTTAATTCTGGCAGATATGGAGTCGATAATTGTTTCTATGTACTTTCACACCTATCCATCATATGGACTAGGTTCTTCTGTTCATATGGACTAGGTTCTTCTGTTGATTTGAGGTTCAACCTATAATTCTACATCAAGTTTTTACGTCAGTTTATACTAAATTATCATTCTATATACATCCTAGAGAGAGAGAGAGAGAGAGAGAGAGAGAGAGAGAGAGAGTTCTGTAATTCTAAAGCTTGCCTCAGTTGCATCAACGATATCTCAGACAGAAAGCTGCAAATATAGCATTGATAA
>QEOT01123475.1:0-44543 GCA_003123785.1 Pterocarya stenoptera
AGAAACCAAACCGATTTTAGTAAGTTTTTTTAATCGTTCATTGAATCACTTCAATCGATCAATTTAGGCCAATTCTAGCTAATTTTATATCGATTTAAACCGATTCCAACTTGTTAACGACGTGTTTTGCATACCTTTGAGCCAAGTTCCAGCAACTAGTTCTTCAAAATTGGGCCTCGATCGGTGTTGTTGGGAGCCCCCGACAGTGGTCCGGTGCAACTGTATGGTGTTGGTGCGTACATCCATGGCCATGAGTAGTATTTAAATGCTGAGAAAATGAGGAAAGATGAACACACAAATTTATATGGTTTGGCATTAGGCCTATGTCCACAAAGGTTAGGGGAGGGGAGATTCCACTATAATAAGTTTGTTTACAGTCTCTCATTGCCTCTTATTTCTCATTGTACAATGGAAACTGCAGATCTATTTGCTGGAGAATAAGTTCTTTCTAGAGCTATCAGGTTGAAGAAGAAGTCAAAAAAGAACCGAACAAGTCCGAAGTCCGAAAAAAGTCGAAGCCCCAAATCCAGAGGCTCCTCTCTCCCTTTATCTCCTACCGCCCATTTACTTTAAGCCACTTCCCTACTTTTCTATCATGATACATTACACCTTACTTTCCCTTGCTTTATGTCAAATCCCTCATTTTCCTCTCCTAACATTACTTTCTCATACCTCCTTGACACCTCCATGCCTTAGTCATTTCTTGTCACCTCTCATTCTCTCATATTTTGTCTTATAGTGAGTCCCCCTAATGAGCTGAGCAGAGAGAAAAATTTTCTCACAGTTACCTCGCCAATTTCTATTGGACCTGTCTGATAGAAATTTTTTAGCCTGTCTTCCATTCGCCTCACCTCATTCTACTGGCCTATAAGTTTTTCCGTTTATTGATCTTTAGGTGGGGGGTTCTACCCCACCGAACCTTCATATCGTCACTTTGTTCTACCGATTTCTTTTAACCTTCTTTTCTTTTCCTATTTCCTTTAACTGCCTTTCCTTTCGCTCTTATCTCCTTTAGCCGCATTTCCTTTCACTCATATTTCCTTTAGATCCGGTCCTTTTGCTCCTATTTCCTTTAGCTCCGATCCTTTTGCTCTTATTTCCTTAGCCTCATTTCCTTTCACTCATATTTCTTTTAGCTCCGGTCCTTTTCTTTCCTTTTGTTTTCCTCTCTATTTTCTCCTTCCTGCATTGTTAGAGTGTTAGTTTCTGTTTGTGAATATTCCTTTGATGGAGGTTCTGTTGTTGAAGATTCTGTTGATGGAGATTCCGCTAATGGAGATTTTGTTTGTGGAGATTCCATTGATGAAGGTTATGTTGATGGAGACTTTGCTGATGAAGATTATGTTGATGTAGTTTTCGCTAATGAAGATTACGTTGATGGAGATTCTGTCTTCGGGTGGACAGGGGCGACACACACTCTTTCGCGAGAGGGATAAGGCAACCTTTTAGTAGGGGTGGGCAACGGGTGCCCGCTGCACCGCCCCGTTCGCCCCAGCCCATTCCCGTATCTCTAACCCCCCCCGATTCCTGAGTTTCTAACTCTCTCGATCTCTCTCGTCTCAGACCTAAACTCCCAAACTCTCTTGATCTCTCTCGTCTCAGACCCTCCCAAACTCTCTCTATCTCAAACTCTCGATCTCTCTCGTCTCAAACCAAACTCCCAAACTCTCTCGATCTCGAACTCTCTCGATCTCTCTCGTCTCAGACCCTCCCAAACTCTCTCGATCTCTCTCGTCTCGATGATTCTCTCTGTGCGGTGGCGATGACGTGGAGGAGGCTGGCGGCATGGGGTGGCAGGTTGGTGGATCAAGGTGGGGAAGACTACTTCCTCTGTTTCGGGGTCAAAAGCAGGGGCCGAGGTAGACTACTTCGATTTCGTTTGCCATGAAAGTAACAGACGCCGGCCAAATGAGGTAGACTATCTTGATCTGAGTTTGTAACTTGTTCTGATGTTTGGGTGGTATTGTAATCGAATGGGGGAGTCGAGGAGGGAAGGACTGAGAAGAGGGGAGGAGGGGGCAGGAGGCGGACGGATGGATGTCCACCCCCGCACCCTGTGCAACCCCCGCCTGGACCGAGGCGGATTACAGAGAAAAAATTAGGGGTGGCCCCGCCCCGTAGGGGGCGGGTAGCACCCCTACCTTTTTCTTTGTGCCTCACAAAGAGGTAAGTTGTTGATGGCAATTTTGTTGATGTAGAGTCCATTGGTGAAAATTTTGTCTTCGAGTGGCCAATGACCGATCCGCACTCCGCTATGGGAGACATAAGGCAACCTTAGGCATTACACTCATCCTTTTCACCTAGCGAGGAGGTAAGTTGTTAATGGAGATTTTGTTGATGGTGATTCTGTTCTTCGAGTAGCTGAAGGCTGACCTGCACTACATCGTAAGAGGGATAAGACAACATTTAGGCCTACCTTTCCCTTTGTTATCCCGCCGAGAGGTAAGTTGCTGATGGAGATTCCGTTCTTCGGATAGCCAAAGGCTGACCCGCACTCCACCGCATGAGGGATAAGGCAACCTTTTAGGCCTACATTTCCCTTTGTTATCCCGTGAAAGAGATAATTCGGGCAGCAATGTGACTGGTTCACTCATTCATTGCAATGGGGGTCGAGGTAAGTTTTTCGGGCCGTCAGGAGGGCATGACCCTCTCTCCATCGGGTGATGGACAAAAAGGCCTTCGACCCAGTTCTCCACTAGTTTCATGGGAGGTACGTTGTTTGGGCAGTTTGCAACTGGACCCGCTCTTGCCTATTGACATCGCAAGAAATGGTAAGTTGCTGATGAAAAATTTCCCTTCAGGTAGCCAAAGGCTGACCCGCACTCCGCCGTAAAGAGGGATAAGACAACCTTTAGGCCTACCTTTCTCTCTATTATCCCGTGGGGAGGTACTTCGGACAGCAATGTGGTTGGTCCGCTCCTTCACCGCAATAGGGGTCGATGTAAGTTGTTCGGGCCACCAGGGGGTAGGACTCTCTCTCCATCGCGGGAGGGGTTGAATGGCCTTCGGCCCAATTTGCCCATTCGGTCCCGCATGAGGTATGCTATTCAGCCAATTTGCAACTAGATCTGCTCCCTCTAGTTAACATGGCAGGGAATGGTAAGTTTGGGTCAGGTCAACGCTGAGCCCACTTTTCGTTGCGGCGGAGGTCGTGGTAAGTTGTTTGGGTTGCCCAAGGGGGGGCAAGACCCTCTCTTTATCGTTGAAGAGGTAAAACGGCCTTCGGCCTAGTTATCCCATTTGTTCCCACGGGAGGTACACTGTTTGGACAGTTTGCAACTGGACCCATTCTAGCCTGTTGACGCTCGCAAGGAATGTAGGTTCGGACAACGATATAGCTGGTCTGCTTATCGCCACGATAGTGGTCGGGGTAAATTGTCGGGCCACGGGCTACAGGACCCGCTCTCCATCACGGGAGGGGTAGAACGGCCTTCGACCTAATTCTCCCATTTGGTCCAGTGGAAGATTCTAATAGTAAAAATAGAATTGAGAAGGAAATGAGCCAACATGCTCTTAATGAAGATTACTGTTAGATGTAGTCTTAGAGTGTGTAAATTTCGCATACTTTCTAATTTGAAAAAATTATGATGTACTATTAAAAAATAATTTTTTCATGTAGGTTTCAAATTTGTTCATTTTCAAAGCAACTGCGCAGGATTTATATACCTTAAGACTGTAAATATAATTTATCCTTTAACGAATTATCTATTTAATTTAGTTTTTTTTTTCTAATTTGAATGTTACGATATTTGTTGTTTGTATCTGGCGTGAAAAGATATATATTAAAAATATTTAGGGATTTAGATGAAACTAAGCATATTTGAATGAATCTAAACACTATTAAGGTCATTAAAGTATGAAATCCATATTAAATTGGAGGCATAATATGGATTCCATGGACTTTGGGGAAGTGATCATTGGGTTGGCATCCAATGTGATTTATTTAAGTTCGAAGGAGGATAATAGTGACACTGTCTAATAATAATAGCTATTGTGATGTTTTTAAGGCATCATCTTAGCATTTTTATTTATTTTATTGAATGGATAGAGAAATAACAAAGTTAATCAATGAAGACAAATGGTTGAAATTTAAATAATCCGCGTTGTTTTTTTTTTTTTAAATGTTAAATTATATAAAAAAAAATAAAGTAAAAAATCATCGTGAATTTTTGTATGTTATGTCATTAAATCAAGTCAACTTATAAAGCAGCATTTTATAATTTATTTATAGATTATATATATTTTAATTTAATTTAATTTAATTTTATAAGAGGGATTGGTGACGTGATAATCAAATTTCAAAATATTTTTTTGTTTGTCATCATTGGGCCTTTAAGTTTAAGTTCGGTATATTCATCTCCCCTTTTCTCATTTATCTGGGTAGAACTAAACTTGTTATAAAACCACTTTAAAACAATGTAACATCAAATCAATCCAAAGGTTTTGAAATTTTTTTTAAAGCTGTTAGAGATACAAATGGATCCCATAAAAGAATTATTTATAATGAAAAATGAGAGACTGTAAACAAGTTTATTATACTAGAATTTTTCCTCCTTAAATCTCTATAGACGTACGTCTAGTGCCGAACTATGTAAATCTGTGTGTTCATCTATATTTATTTTCTCTACATTTAAATACTGTTCATCGCTATAAATATACACACCAACACCGTACAGTCGCATACAGATTACTTGTTAGACCTCCACGTAAAAAATTACCTCTAAAGTTGCCGCACATGTCCTAGCTATGTCCGGGACATGTCCCTTGATCATACCACGAGCATGCCTTGGACCGTGTCTTGTCACACACGGGGCGCCAAGCATGCTCATGGACCGGCCACATGCATGCCTTGGCCCGTACCTTGACACGCACGGGGTGCCTAGCATGCAAGCCGTGCGCGCGCCACGCCTCGACCCCAGCAAGGTTAGTGGCTTTGAGCGGGCCAACGCACGGCTGGGCATGCGCATGCCCTTGCGCCGCATGGCCCTGCGCAACCCCTCAGGCCGCATGGCCCCACACGCCCACCAAGCGCATACCTAGCCTGCGTGCGCCCATGCAGCACATACAGCCGGCCATGCCCCCAGCAGCATGGCTCTCCTGCCGCACGCCAACGAGGTTAGTGGCATGCCTTCCAGGCATGCCATCCAGCGAACGGCTCCAGCCCGTGCCATCCAGAGTAGGCCAGTGGCATGCCCACCAGGCATGCCATCCAGCGCACGACTCCAGCCCATGCCATGTAGAGCAGGCCAGTGGCATGCCCACCATGCATGCCATCTAGCGCATGGCTCTAGCCCATGCCTTGCAGCAGGCTCACATGGCTAGCCACCATCAGCAGGCCGAATATGAAACCATGCCATGCCCACCAGCCGGCCCATGCATGGCACCATGTCATGCACCATAGCTAGCCATGCTGAGCCACTTAGCCATGGACCAGACCGAGGACCACCATGCACCATCCTAGCCACACCCTTGGCTCATGCATGCCACGGCCATGTGGTCTATGCCACTATCCTTGTTTATTTTATTTCTTTTATTGCAAATGGGCCTTTTGGGGATTTCCAAGTTGTAACCTTATAAATAGGACCCTTAGTCATTTCTTTCACATCTTTTGACAATATTCCTTTGTGGACAACTTTGTTCTTGAGATCATTTTCGGTACCTAGCACTTGAGCTCTTTGGTGTATAATTCGTGAATCCCTAAGGAGAGAATCACACTTTGCAATTCGTGAATAAGTGTGATTCAATTTATCAATCCTTTAAGTATTTTCTATTCCATCTCTTGTCTTCCATTGATTCTCTATTGATCTTGTTATTTGTATTCATTGTTCATACATTGTTCATAATTGTTCTTGAGTGATTCGGCCAACAAGTGTGTTTCCTAGTCCATTTGATCTTCCTTTCCCCCACATACTCAACCAACATTTGTTGCCCTACTTGCCATATTCGGCCATCAACTCCCAAAAATACCCTTCATCCAATCCATTGCCTCCATAGCCGAGATACACTTTCCATACTAGTCACATTCAAATTTCGGCTATCTTAGCCTTATTTGAATTAGTCTAGCCGCCCAGTCCACTTGCCATACTAGAGTTTCCATATTGGAAACCCTAGTTGACCCAATCAACTCCCTTGGCCGGCCATCAACCCAATCCTAGACACATCCCAAGTTTTTAGGAAACTTTCCTAAAAACTCTCACTTGCCCATTCGGCCAAGCCTTGGCCGCCCCCCACTTTTGCCCTAGCTCCAAACCCTAATCATCTCATCTCACAAACCCTAGCCGGCCACCTCACTCATCCAAGCCCTAACCCTAATCCAAGTGGCGCCAACCCTAGCTCATCCTAGTGCCGAGCACCTCTCACCATTGTTGCTCCAACACTTAGCCAATTTCCCACTTCCATACACTTCCTACTAGCCTAAACACTAACCCCACCTTGCCCATATTGCCACCATAGCCAACCTTGGGCGTGAACCAAGCAAGTGAAGGACTTGAAGTCGGTCAACCAAAGGAGCTCATAGCCGAGGAGGACTTAGTGTTTAGGGACTTGACCGGAGTCCCTAACATTAATTGGTACTTTTATTGAGAGGCATCTTACTTGGTGTTCTTGAGAAGTTTTCACTTCTCCACGAGGTAAACGACGCGTTAACCCAAACTTTGTGAATTGGTTGGGGGAGACCCTCGTTGGATCCCATTTATTTTTGTTATTACTTGTGAAAATTAAAGTTTGGGGGTTGAGGTAGAGGACGGAGTAGTGTTCTCGAAGGGGTCGGCTACCCTTGAAGGTAGAGGACCCAAGGTTGGACCTTTGTGCAAGAGGGGTCGACCACTCTTGAAGGTGGGGGACCCAAGGTTGGACTTTTAAGCCGTGATCAAGCTCCACCAATCGAAGTGCTGTCCAAGGTCCATGACAAGTGCAAGCTCAGTTTGCAAGACTCAATGCAAGCAGTTGCAAGACTCAGTTGCAAGCAGTTGCAAGATTCAGTTGCAAGCGAAGAGCCATGAACTGTGGAAAGGGTGGAACCGAGGATCAAGGTGGTTCCAACCGGGAACGCCTTGAGGCTTTAGAAGGACATACCACAAAGATGACCGATGTCCTTGGTGAGGTCACATCCACATTGGCCGAACTAAGGATGGCTTTGAATGCTAATGCTCGTGAGACCGAAGAAAATAGGCGTGCCATGGATGCCATGAAACGTGACAATAATGCAAGTCTTGAGAGGCTTGAAAGAAGGTTAGCCGAGCACAATAGCCAAATGAGACCTCCTAGTTCGAATGAGCAAAGACAAGAAGTCTTTGTTGATGGGGCCGAGACAAGTGTGACGGGCTCCATGCATGAACCACAACGAGCCGAGTATAGAAGAGGAGGCCGTGTTGAGAATGATCAATTGGCCGTGGAAAGATGGATTAGGGAGGAGGATCGTCGAACTAGAAGCCCAAATAATTTGAGGGAACCTCAAGATGTGAGGTTTGAAATTCCAAGGCATGAAGAACAATATGAGGCCGAAAATGACATGGACCATGAGGCACCGAATGCCTATGATGACTATGCCAATGGGAGACGTTACAACCGTGATAGAGAAAGGGGCTATAGAAACCGAAGACATGATGATGACCACTATGAGGAAAAAAGGGGAAACCGGGCTAATGACCGGAGACCAAGACGACCGAAGGTGGATTTCCCCAAGTTCAATGGGGGGATCCTTTTGAGTGGTTGGATAAGGTAGACCATTACTTCCGGGTCTATGAAGTTCCAAGGGATGAGAGAGTATCAACCGCTTGCTTCCATCTTGAAGGAAGAGCAAGCAAATGGTGGAGATGGCTATGTGATCAATATGACAAAGAGAGGAAACGCCTTGGGTGGACGGCCTTTGAGAAGGAGTTCTTGATGCAATTCGACCCCTCACCAATTGTTAACCACCATGGGCAACTTGCCAAGTTGAGACAAGAGGGGAAGGTGCATACCTACATTGATGACTTTTGGCAACTCCAAACCCTAGTGAAGGGGTGGTCCGAAGAGGCACTCATTGGCACCTTTGTAGATTGCTTGAAACCGTGGCTTGCCAAAGAGATTAAATTGAAGCAACCAACAAGGCTTCAAGAAGTTATGAGAATGGCCGAAATTTTGGAGGAGAGCACTCACATTGAGAAGCGTCATTCCAGGGACATGGGGAGAAAATTCTCCAAACCTTTGCCAACCAAAGTTCCTTGGAAGGGCAAGAAGGAAGTAGGGAGTGCATCAAAACCGAAACCCTATGAAGTAAAGAAGTTATCTAGAGAAGAGGTTCAAGAGAGGATTAAGAAGGGACTTTATTTCAAGTGTGGTGACAAGTGGAACAAAGAACATAAGTGCAAGGCCGGTCAAGCATATGTGTTGCTTGAAGAAGATACAAGTGAAGAAGAAAAGAAGAGCATGAGGAGCCAACTAGTGAAGAACCCGAGTATGTTGAGGCCGAATCTAGTGAAACACTAGAGGAGGCCGAATTGTCCTTGAATGCTATTTCGGGTGTCCAAAGGCCTACATCCATGACAGTGATGGTATGGGTGGAAAAATTTGAAGTGACTCTCCTAGTGGATAGTGGATCCACCCACAACTTCGTCAATGCCAATATTGTGAACAAAATTGGGTTGAAGCAGTGCACCATTGAACCCTTTGAAGTGAAGGTAGCAAATGGGAACAAGCTTAGGTGTGAAGGGCTTGTTAAAGAAGTGAAGATGAACATTCAAGGGCTAAGGATTGTGGCCGACCTCCATGTGTTGGCACTAGTCGGACTTGATGTGGTGTTGGGCAATGCTTGGCTCAAGGGCCTTGGGAGAGTTATATATGACTACCACAATATGACCATGGAGTTCAAACTTGGGTCAAAGAAGAGAGTTTGGACAGCCTTGACATCCAAGGAAGTCAAGTCTTGTGAGGCCATTACATTTGAGAAGTTGTGCAAGGGAGGAGCTCATTGTTTTGCTATTGTAGTAGCCGATGAAGATTACTTGTGCAATGTTGAGAAGAGCATCAAAGATGGACCTAAAGATGAATTAGGGGGGCTGCCCGAGGAGGTAAGAGAGGTCTTGGAGGACCATAGAGGAGTTCTAGAGGTGCCTACTTCATTGCCACCTTCTAGGCTCTTTGACCACCGAATTGTGCTTGTGGAAGAGAAGAGACCAGTAAATGTTCCACAATATCGATATGCCCATTTCCAAAAGGGTGAGATAGAAAGACAAGTGGATGAAATGTTGAAGAATGGTTTGATTAGACCTTTTCCTCCCCGGTACTACTTGTAAGAAAGAAAGATGGATCATGGAGATTTTGTACGGACTATAGAGCTTTGAATGAAGCCACGGTGAAGGATAGATTTCCCATCCCCATCGTGGACGAGATGCTTGATGAGCTCTATCGGGCAAGGGTTTTTTCTAAGTTGGACTTGAGAACGGGCTATCACCAAATTAGAATGAAGGAAGAGGATGTACACAAGACGGCCTTTAGAACCCATTCCGGGCACTTTGAGTACCTTGTGATGCCGTTTGGGTTGTGCAATGCTCCATCCACTTTCCAAGCCACCATGAACACTATTTTCAAGCCACTTTTGAGGAAGTTCGTACTTGTATTTTTTTATGACATCTTGGTATATTCCAAGACGATTGAGGAGCACAAAAGCTACTTAAGAATTGTTATGAAGATTTTGGAAGAGCATCACTTCTTCATAAAGGCTTCTAAATGTGCCTTTATGGAAGAAGAATTGGAGTACCTTGGTCGCTTTATCTCGGGAGAGGGGGTGAAAGTGGATCAAAAGAAGATTGAGGCCATGGTTGATTGGCCACTACCAAAGGATGTTTCGGCCCTTAGGGGGTTTTTGGGATTGACCGGTTACTATAGACGGTTTGTAAAGAATTATGGGCTTATACCTAAGCCACTCACATCCTTGTTGAAGAATGATAACTTTGAATGGAACCAAGAGGCAAGAGATGCCTTTGAGGAATTGAAGAGGGCAATGACCAAGACACCCGTGTTGGCCCTACCGAATTTTGAAAGGCCTTTTGAGGTCTACACCGATGCTAGTGGTGAGGGGATTGGGGCGGTTTTGGTTCAAGATAAAAGGCCCTTGGCTTTCATCTCCAAGGCTCTCGGCCCTATGAAGAAAGCATGGAGCACTTATGCTAGGGTAATGCTTGCGGTTGTCCATGCGGTCAAAATGTGGAGGCCATACTTATTGGACCGCAAATTCACCATCATAACTGATCAACAAGCATTGAAGCATATGTTACAACAAAAAATTGTCACCCCAGAGCAACAAAAGTTCTTAGTGAAGCTACTTGGCTTTGAATACGACATCATTTACCAACGGGGTAAAGAAAACAAAGTGACGGATGCTTTGAGTAGAAAAGAGGGAAGTTCAACCTTGTGGCTAGTGCATGAAGAAGAAGAGTCTACTATGTTGGCCTTGAGTGGGGCCGAATGAATGATTTGGGACAAAATCCGAGAAGCTACAAAGATTGATGTTAGATCCATAGAGATTATTGAGCTTTTAGAGGCTCAAGGTGATGGAGTGGTCGGTTTCAAAGTGAGGGATGGCTTGATTTACTGCAAGGAGCATGTCTATGTGCCGAATGTTCCTAATTTGAGAAGAGAGATCCTAGACCATTTCCACAATAGCAAAGAAGGAGGCCATTTGGAGTGGTTGAGAACCTACATTAGAGTGAAACACTTCTTCTATTGGGAAGGGATCAAGAAAGCTGTGAAGACCCTTCTGGCCGAGTGTGACACATGCCAAAAGATCAAGTATGATACAAGACCACCATCCGGGCTCTTGCAACCTCTTCTTATTCCCAATTTGATTTGGGAAGACTTAAATATGGATTTTGTGGAGGGGCTTCCTACTAGTGGTGGTTTTGAGGTGATACTTGTGGTGGTGGATAGATTGAGCAAGTATGGGCATTTCATTCCACTTGTCCATCCATTCACAACTAAGAGTGTAGCAAAGGCCTTTATTGACAATATTGTGAAGTTTCATGGATTCCCAAAGAGCATAATCACGGATAGGGATAGAGTCTTCATGAGCTCCTTTTGGAAGGAGATGTTTGAGCTCCAAGGGAGCAAATTGAAAGCTAGTTCATCCTATCATCCCCAAATCGATGGGCAAACAGAAGTGGTTAATAGAACACTTGAGCAATACTTGAGGTGCTTTTGCCATGAAGAGAAAAGAAGTGGAGTGAGTATTTGACTTGGGCCGAGTATTGGTACAACACTACTTTCCATGTATCCATACAAAGAAGCCTGTTTGAAGTTATTTATGGAAGAGCTCCACCAACATTGTTGAACTATGAGAAGGGTACGGCCAAAAACAATGAAGTGGAGGAGGAGTTGATCACTAGGGATGAAATCCTAGTGAAGGTAAAAAGAGAGCTTGCTAAAGCTCAACAAAGAATGAAGAAATACTATGATGAGGGTAGAAGATTGGTTACCTTTGAGGTGGGAGACTATGTGTACCTAAAGCTACAGCCTTTTGGCCAAATGACATTGAGAAAGAAGCTTAATTTGAAGTTGGCCAAGAAATATTATGGACCTTTCAAGGTGCTTGAGAGGATAGGTGAAGTGGCATATAGATTGGAACTTCCTCCAAGTTTCAAACTACACACGGTGTTCCATGTAACCGTGCTCAAGAAAAGGATTGGTGATCCTAGTCTCATTGTGGAATAGCTACTTAAGTTTGATGAAGAAGGGCGCATGCTCTTACAACCAAATTAGGCTCTTAATTATAGGGTTGTGCCAAGGGGGAGAAAAAGACAAGATGTGTGACAAGTTTTGATTAGATGGGGAAAAGCACCAAAAGAAGAGGCTACTTGGGAAGACTATGATGATATAAGGGAGAGATTTTTCCAATTTATCCTTGAGGGCAATGATAGTCTTAAAGAGAGGGGGATTGTTAGACCTCCACGTAAAATTGCCTCCAAAGTTGCCGCACATGTCCTAGCCATATCCAGGACATGCCCCTTGATCATGCTACGAGCATGCCTTGGCCCGTGTCTTGTCACACACGGGGCGCCCAACATACTCATGGATCGGCCACATGCATGCATTGGCCCGTGCCTTGACACACACGGGGCACTCAGCATGCAAGCTGTGAGCGCGCCACACCTCGACCCCAGCGAGGTTAGTGGCTTTGAGCGGGCCAACGCACGGCCGGGCATGCGCATGCCCCTGCGCCGCGTGCCCCTGCGCACGCATGCCACCTGCGTCGCCCTGCGCTCCCATCCTGGCCGCATGGCCATGCATACAGCCAGGCGCACGCCCAACCAGCGCACGCCCATGCGTGCGCCCATGCAGCACATGCAGCCGGCCATGCCCCCAGCCGCATGGCTCTCCTGCCGCACGCCAACGAGGTTAGTGGCATGCCTTCCAGGCATGCCATCCAGCGCACGACTCCAGTCTGTGCCATGCAGAGCAGGCCAATGGCATGCCCACCAGGCATGCCATCCAGCGCAAGGTTCCAGCCCGTGCCATACAGAGCAGGCCAGTGGCATGCCCACCTGCATGCCATCCAGCGCATGGCTCCAGCCCATGCCTTGCAGTAGTCTCACATGGCTAGCCACCATTAGCAGGCCGAACATGGCATCATGCCATGTCCACCAGCCGATCCATGCATGGCACCATGCCATGCACCACAGCTAGCCATGCCGAACCACTTAGCCATGGACCAGACCGAGGACCACCATGCACCATCCTAGCCGCACCTTTGGCTCATGCATGCCACGGCCATGTGGTCCATGCCACTATCATTGTTTATTTTATTTATTTTATTTCTTTTATTGCAAATGGGACTTTTGGGGGTTTCCAAGTTGTAACCTTATAAATAGGACCCTTAGTCATTTTTTTCACATCTTTTGACAATATTCCTTTGTGGACAACTTTGTTCTTGAGATCATTTTCGGTGCCTAGCACTTGGGCTTTTTGGGGTGCAATTCGTGAATCCCTAAGGAGAGAATCACACTTTGCAATTCGTGAATAAGTGTGATTCAATTTATCAATCCTATGAGTATTTTCTATTCCATCTCTTGTCTTCCATTGATTCTCTATTGATCTTGTTATTTGTATTCATTGTTCATATATTGTTCATAATTGTTCTTGAGTGATTCGGCCAACAAGTGTGTTTCCTAGTCCATTTGATCTTCCTTTCCCCCACATACTCGACCAACACTTGTTGCCCTACTTGCCATATTCGGCCATCAACTCCCAAAAATACCCTTCATCCAATTCATTGCCTCCATAGCCGAGATACACTTTCCATACTAGTCACATTCAAATTTCGGCTATCTTAGCCTTATTTGAATTAGTCTAGCCGCCCAGTCCACTTGCCATACTAGAGTTTCCATATTGGAAACCTAGTTGACCCAATCAACTCCCTTGGCCGGCCATCAACCCAATCCTAGACACATCCCAAGTTTTTAGGAAATTTTTCTAAAAACTCTCACATGCCCATTCGGCTAAGCCTTGGTCGCCCCCCACTTTTGCCCTAGCTCCAAACCTTAATCATCTCATCTCACAAACCCTAGCCGGCCACCTCACTCATCCAAGCCCTAACCTTAATCCAAGTGGCGCCAACCCTAGCTCATCCTAGTGCCGAGCACCTCTCACCATTGTTGCTCAGACACTTAGCCAATTTCCCACTTCCATGCACTTCCTACTAGCCTAAACACTAACCCCACCTTGCCCATATTGCCACCATAGCCAACCTTGGGTGTGAACCAAGCAAGTGAAGGACTTGAAGTCGGTCAACCAAAGGAGCTCATAGTCGAGGAGGACTTAGTGTTTAGGGACTTGACCGGGGTCCCTAACATTACTATCGGGGGCTTGACACAGCACCGATCGAGGCTCAACTTTAAAGATCTGAGTTGATGAAACTTGACCTAAAGGTGTGCGAAACACGACGTTAACACAACCGATTTAAAATTGTATTTATTTTTATATTTTCAAACAATTGAGTTTTTTTTTTTTTTTTTTTTTTTTGTTCAAAAATATGATAGAATTAGCATATAACTTTTTTAATCATTCTATTCAGTAAGAATCGCAAAATAATTTAAAGATAAATATGTAATTCTTTATTTTATTTAATTGAACAAAATAATTATGAGATAGATGAGTATTTTACATTAAATTTGTGATTGTATATAAAATACTATATTTCTCATGCGTTTATAATTTAATGGTCTTTATCTTCTTTGCAAGAGGCAAAAAAATGTGGACAATTGAGTTTACATACATAAATTACATATTTATCGACACTATTTAGATTCATATCATATGTTTATTAAAATTAGTCAATGAATTTATATTTTATACTTTTTTGTACATGATATAAAATAGTTGAATTACATTATATATGATATTTAATACATTTTATTAACATCAAAATAACTTATTCAAAATTGTCATGAATAGGCCGATTCATTGAATTGGTTCTTACTCAATTTTGATTTTTCAAACCTTGCAACGTGCATAGAGAGTGTATGATGGGTGCCGAAGATAAAAAAGCACGCAAATCTAAAAAACGTATAGTTTCCATAACAACATGGAGATCTTTAATAGGAGATTCTTTTTAATCTCAAAATGACTAATTTAATAGGGATTTTTTTATGCAGAGGTGTTATAATCCCAAACGTTAAATGTTTAATAAAATTAGTATTAAATAGTCTTAGAATTTTTAGATTAATAATTGAGTTTTTAATAATTGATTTCAAAACAATGACCACGTTACGAGTTTAAGTCATAGAGCAAGCGACCTATAAGTGAAACCGTCAAAAGAAGAATGGCTACTACCGAATCCATCATGGACGAGTTGGATTCAAAAGAATGGTAGAATGTTATGATCTTGAAAATTAAGACCGAATCAAATTAACATCTACCAGCTCTAAAACTTTTTGAAAGTTCTTAAACTTTTTAAAGGCTTTTTATCAAGAGGATTTTTTTTCTCCTCGCGTCTTGTTGATCTCTTTGTAGATTGAACCCATTCGCCTTTGATAAGTAGACAATGACCCCACATTTGTTACACAACCATGGCTTGGCATGAGGAGTACTGGAGGGCAGAAGTGTTCGTGAGGAAGAAGAGGTAGCTTGGGAATAGACTTACGAGATTGTGAATCGAAAGAGCCCTAGAAATAAACTAAGGGTGGGCTTTGATGGACCAATACGAAGGAAAGGCAAAGGGCTTTCGGCATGGCCTTAGTCTTAAGTTCATGGGCCCATTTATTTCATGTTCCTTTTTACCTGATGTAATAAAATAGAACAAAGGGCTTTTTGGTATTTCTACTTTACTAGTATTTGTAGTCTATCTCTGACAGAGTTAGTTATCATAATTTTCATCTGGAATATTCTTAGTGTTTCTGCAATTGGAGGACGCCTCCCTCGAAGAAGGCTTGTTTTACCGAAATTACAGTGAATTCATACAGTTTCTCATCATCTATATCCCTTTCATTTTCTATTTACATTCAACCTGTTAAAAAGTTGTATCAGAGCCCTTGATCCTTTCACTGCAAATGGCTGAAGGCACACGGTTTACCCAACTCCAGGAAGGATTTCAATCCTTCAAGAAAACTACAGAGAACCACATGAAATAAACAGATTCTCACTTCACAACAATCGGTGTTGAAATGCAAGCTGTCCGACATCAGATGGAAGCCTTGATGACCCAGATGTCTTCTATGGCTTCAGATCTGCGCAACATCAATACACAAAAAGTTAAAGACACCAATGAGAATCCCAACCCCAGTATCAATGACCAGGTAGTATTACACAATGGAGAAGTGCACCCGAGAGCAATAAGGTTGGATTTCCCTACCTTCAATGGTGACGATCCACATGGATGGCTATATAAGGTAGGCCAGTTCTTCACATTCCATAATACACTGCCTCAACATCGTCTGAGACTTACATCTTTTCATATGGTGGGCAAGGCCCTTGTGTGGTTTCAAGACCTAGATGAATCTGGTGTTTTAACATCATGGGATGAGTTTGTGAAGGTTTTATTGATCAGATTTGGGCCCAGTAGTTATGATGACCCTATGGAGCAGTTGACTAGACTTAGACAAGTGGGATCAGTTGAGGATTACAAGGCTAATTTTGAGGCCTTGTCTAATCGTCTAAGGGGTTTATCAGAACAATATAAACTCAGTTGTTTTCTGAGTGGTTTAAGGGATGACATAAGGTTGACAGTGCGTATGTTCAATCCAAACAATTTAATATCTGCCTATGGCCTTGCTAAAATTCAGGAAGAAAAGGTATCCCTCCACAAAAAGATCCAACCTAGAAATAACTACCCTCACTACCATGAACCAGCCTCACTTAAACTTACTCCCACCCACCCTAACCCAGACCAACCTAAACCATATGGAAAAGCAATTGTTCCTGTCCAGAAAATCAGCTCACACCAAATGAAGGAAAGACGTGAAAAAGGTCTTTGCTATCACTGTGACTCAAAGTGGCACCCAGGCCATAGGTGTCAAAGCCCCAAATTATACCTCATTGAAGAAGTTTTGGATGATGAACAGTTAAGTGAGAAACCACCAGATCTTGATTCAGGCCATGGAGATTGTGTGGATTTGACCAAGACTGACCAGCTACCAGAAATTTCCTTACATGCAATAATTGGTTCCCTCAACCCTAGGACCATGCGGGTTAAAGGTAAAATTGGCAGTCATGGGGTGACTATTTTAATTGATTCCGGGAGCACGCACAATTTCCTTGATGCTGCTATCCTCTCTAGGATTTCGTTTCCAGCCATACATGAAGAAAGAGTTAAAGTAAAGGTGGCCAACGGTGATCAAATTCAAAGTGAGGGGAAGGTGAAGGGAGTCAATCTCCATATCCAAGGGGTGATTTTCCAGGTAGATATGCACCTGCTGGACTTGGCAGGTTGTGACTTAGTTCTTGGGGTGCAATGGCTACAAGGCTTGGGCTCTATTCTCTGGAATTTCCAGAAATTAACCATGCAATTTGATTATAACAATGTGACAGTGATATTAAAGGGGTTGACTGTGCATAACTGGTTGGAAGAAGGGTCCATTCACAGGTCTAATAGTATGGAGTCTAAGGGGCTATTACTGCAATTGATAGAGGAATTTCTAGCACAACCACAACAACCTATACCTGACCCAATCCACTACCTGCTCACTATGTACCCAGATATATTTGCCACACCTAAAAGCCTACCCCCTGCCCTTACCCACGATCACTCTATCACCCTCCTACCCGGCACTAAACCAATTTCTGTTAGACCATATCGTTATCCATATTTTCAGAAGGATGAAATTGAACGCATTGTCAAAGAATTGTTGGACTCCGGTGTGATTCGCCCTAGCCAAAGCCCCTACTCATCCCCATGCCTTTTGGTGAGGAAGGCAGATGGCACATGGAGATTATGTGTCGATTACAGGGCGCTGAATAGCGTCACTGTTAAGGATAAATATCCTATTCCAGTGGTGGACGAGTTGCTGGATGAATTACATGGCGCTAAGATTTTCTCTAAACTCGACTTAAGGTCGGGTTACCATCAAATCAGGGTACGCCCTGAGGATGTTCCTAAGACTGCGTTTAGGACGCATGAAGGCCACTACGAATTCTTAGTTATGCCTTTCGGCTTAACTAACGCACCATCAACATTCCAAAGTTTAATGAACTAGGTTTTTAAACCTTATTTACGTCGCTTTATTTTAGTATTTTTTGATGATATACTAATTTACAGCAGTGATGTTGACACTCATTTGGCCCATTTGAAAGTTACCTTTGAGATCCTACGGGAACATCAGTTTTTTGCAAAACTGAGTAAGTGTTGTTTTGGCCAAGAGGAACTTGCATACTTGGGCCACCTCATATCTGATCAGGGCATTAGAGCCGACCCTGAGAAATTAAAGGCCATGTTGAACTGGCCCATTCCAAGATCCATTAAGGCATTGCGAGGTTTTTTGGGCCTCACGGGCTACTATCGCAGATTTGTGAAGGGGTATGGGGCAATAGCAGTTAATCTCACTGAATTATTGAAGAAGCACAGTTTTAAGTGGGGCCCACAGGCCCAAACTGCTTTTGAGCAACTGAAGAAGACAATGACACAACCACCAGTTTTGGCACTGCCAAACTTTCAGCTCCCTTTTGTCATTGAATGTGATACTTCCGGGGAAGCCATTGGGGCGGTTTTAATGCAACAAGGGAAACCCTTAGCATTTTTTAGCCAAGCCTTAAAAGGCCGAGCTCTAGCCATGTCCACCTATGAAAAAGAATTAATGGCACTAGTTTCAGCAGTGCAGAAATGGCGCCCATACTTGTTGGGTCACCCCTTTGTGGTTAAAACTGACCATCAAAGTCTTAAATTTCTGCTTGACCAAAGGGTGGGTACCCCCATGCAACAGAAATGGATCCTAAAGCTAATGGGATATGATTTTCTTGTGGAGTACAAGAAGGGCAGAGAAAACTTGGTGGCAGATGCCTTATCTAGGCAAGAGATGGAACCGGAAGTGACTGTGGCTCTAATCTCTCTCCCTACTTGGGATTGGGTTACTGAAGTGAAGGGTCTCTATGATTCAGATGATGTAGTGCAGTTATTACTCAAAAGGTTCCAAGAGGGCAGCTTAGCAAGCCCATACTCTATGAGAGAAGGGCTCTTATTCTGTAAAAACAGACTTTATGTTCCTAGAAACCCAGAATTCATTACCAAGGTTTTACAACTGGTGCATAGCAGCCCTATGGGAGGCCATCTGGGTTTTGACAAGACTTTACATAGACTGACCAGGGACTTTTATTGGCCAGGACTCAAGGCTAATCTGAAAACTTTCCTGAGGAATTGTGACACGTGTCAGACAGTGAAGGTGGATAACACCCTCCCAAGTGGTCTCCTACAACCCCTCCCAATACCATCCAGCCCATGGACAGATATATCCATGGACTTTGTGGAAGGATTACCACCTTCTCATGGGTTCAATGCGCTGTGGGTAGTGGTGGACAGATTCACCAAATACGCCCATTTTGTCCCTATTTTACACCCTTACACAACCAAGGTGGTGGCACAATTGTTCATGAAACATGTGTTTAAATTACATGGAATGCCCCATTCCATTGTCTCGGATAGAGACACAACTTTTACAAGCAAGTTTTGGAGAGAGCTGTTCACTCTACAGGGTGTTCAATTGGCCTTTAGCACTGCCTACCACTCCCAAACGGATGGGCAGACAGAGGCAGTGAACAAATGGGTTGAGAACTACCTACGCAGCTATGTGAGTGACAAACCTAAAGACTGGTCCAATTGGGTGGCCTTAGCCGAATGGTGCTACAATTCCAACCAACATGCTTCCACAAAAGTGACCCCCTTTGAGGCACTTTACGGCTATAAACCACCTAAACTAACAGGCTACATAACCAACTCAGCAAAGGTAGGGGAAGTTGAGATTACCTTGCAGCAAAGAGATGAACTTTGACACCTACTGAAACAAAACTTGGTTAGAGCTCAGGAACGTATGAAAAAATATGTAGATCAACACAGAAAAGAACAACACTACCAGGTAGGAGATTGGGTCTATCTCCGTCTACAACCTTATAGACAGTGCTCGGTTCATCACAGGCATAACCTTAAACTTGCTCCTCGCTATTATGGCCCATTTCAGGTTCTGCAGAAGATCGGTGAAGTTGCTTATCGCATTCAACTGCCTAGCACAGCCCAGATTCACAACGTCTTTCATGTGTCCCAGTTGAAAAGGAAATTAGGTCAGAACATCAACCTTTTACCAACACTACCACCAGTAAATTCAAAAGGGGTTTTCAAACCCGAACCTGAAGAAATCATCACAAGGAGAATGCGGAAAGTAAAGAACAAACCTTTTGTTGAGTTGTTGGTGCGTTGGCAGGGACAACCTTCGGAAGACGCCACATGGGAACCATACTACAAGCTCTGCAAGGAATTTCCTCACCTTGTGGGCAAGGTTCTCTAAGGGGAGGGAATTTGTTACACGACCATGGCTTGGCATGAGGAGTACTGGAGGGCAGAAGTGTTCGTGAGGAAGAAGAGGTAGCTTGGGAATAGACTTACGGGATTGTGAATCGAAGGAGCCTTAGACATAAACTAAGGGTGGGCTTTGATGGACCAATACGAAGGAAAGGCAAAGGGCTTTCGGCATGGCCTTAGTCTCAAGTTCATGGGCCCATTTATTTCATGTTCCTTTTTACCTGATGTAATAAAATAGAACAAAGGGCTTTTTGGTATTTCTACTTTACTAGTATTTGTAGTCTATCTCTGACAGAGTTAGTTATCATAATTTTCATCTGGAATATTCTTAGTGTTTCTGCAATTGGAGGATGCCTCCCTCGAAGAAGGCTTGTTTTACCGAAATTACAGTGAATTCATACAGTTTCTCATCATCTATATCCCTTTCATTTTCCATTTACATTCAACCTGTTACAACATTCCACCTTATCGTCTTGCTTTGCTCCGCCGATGCAATTTTCTTGCTGCTTGCCAACCTTTTATCCTATTGAATGAATGCATCCACCCTCCCTACCATGCAATTTTGATTGACTCGACCTTCCTCTCTCTCCTTTTGGTAACTCTAAGCACACCATCCTACGTCTCCTAATCTTCACTTATCCATCTCATTGATTGAAGTAAATTCAAATTTTTATCTTAATAACATATCTAAATTCGTGAAGATTGATTATTTTGAACCTGAAAATCATCATTCAAATTATAAGTGATTTAAATTTTGTAAAATTATCGAATCAGAAAAAGGAACGACATGACGAATTGAGATATTTTGGATAAAAAATTCTTTTCATCAGTTACTATTGACTACCCTATAACCTACATCTTATGAAAAACACCCTCCACTCCCAATAAAAAAATAAATTATAGATGGGATCTGAAAGTGAATAGTGACTGATATATAAAATTTCTCATTTTGAATTGTAAATAATTTGAATGCCAATTAAATATATAAAATACAAAATTATTTTCATTGAAATGAAAAGATTTGATTCCCAAATATACTCTTAGCTCAAAAAAAAAAAAAACCAGGTTTAATCCATGTGATGAGCGACGATTAAGCAAGAGTGCAGGATAAGGAGAATGAGGAGAGCCGTATAGTATCATCCCAAATACGCAAGCACTGCCGTCTACTGGGGCCCTCACCTACCTCAGTCCCACCTACCAGCCAAGAGAGCACACCCACCAATTGAGCAGTATCTTAAACGCGCTGGAAAAAGCGTGGCATTTCATAAAAATTCGGAAAATATTGACGTTTTGCAGATAAAGCGAAGAAAAGAAGGGTGAAAAAACAGGAACACATTATTACCGTTACCAAAAAAGTCGTAAAATTAGTGAGTGAGGAGGAGAATTTTTAAGACTAATCCAAAATATTCCAAATAAAGTCTAACATTTAAGAAATGAGGAATTGAGAGAGAGAGAGAGAGAGAGAGAGAGTCTTAAGGCCCGAGCTCTGCAAGTAGAGACGTGATAATTGCTCGAGCCGACCTGATCAGTGTGATTGGCAAGCAAAGCTCAGAGTATCTATTTTGGTGCTTTTCGTTTAGTTGATCGTTTTGTTTCTCAGGTGAATATACGATTTTTGAGTTTCTGATCGCTTTATACTTCTGCCGCAATTTGTGTTCGATCTCTCCCAAATTTAACCTTTTCTTTTCCTTTTTTTTGTTTTATATTGTCCTTTTTCTTGTTTTATATTGTTTTTGTTTTGTTGTGATTGCGTTTTGCTTCGGTGATTTGGATTTGATGTTAAATTTGGACTTTATTTTGAATGTGTTCTAGTGGGTTGGAGTTTGACATGAGGGAGATTTAGGTGTGATTTTTGTGGCTTTGGAATTTTGGAACTTGGGTCTGTTTGTTAGCTTTTATTTGGTGCTAATCAGGGCTTTGAGAACCTTAAGATTGAAACTTTCGAGGCCAATTCCGTATTAAACGGTGTTTTCTGGGTCTGCATGGTGTGTGATTACTCGTCAGTAACGTTTATCCACTCCTCCGTAACAACAATTCACTTGTCTGTAGCATATTCTCTCCAGGTAGTTTACCGGAGTGCGGTTCACTTTAGGAACAAAATTTTCAGTTATAGTCGATTCTTCGGCTACACTGCTTACTTCTCAGTGACGCACCAATTCGGGTAATTCTGGACCGATTTAAGATAGTCGTGTATTAATGGCATTTAGTCTAGCATTATTCCTCTACACCTTCTTAGCCAATACCGGTTCTAGTCAATTCTTTGGGTCTATTTGTGGTGCTTATTTGTCTGTGAATGAACAACTTGTTAGCACCATTAATCCATTAATTGTGAGTTACAATTGCGTGTTCCTATGAGGGTGCAGCCTGATGGTCAAAGGGAGGGCTTGGGATGTGGTGCAGAGCCAGACATCCTGGGTTCAATTGCGTATTAGGAGTTCCATGGATTACCTGATATATGATTCTGGCGGGTGGGGTCGTGAATCCGAGGTTTACACCTCAGGAATGAGTTTGAAGGGCCCTGCCTTGGTGAAGTTCCAAATAACCAAATGAAAAAGTGTGTGGGCGTGTGTGTTTCTTTTATGATTTAATTAGAGCTCTAGGATGTACTCCTGTAACATACTTGTACAGTAAGACTAAAAATATGCTAACCGAATCAACTTGGTTTCGGACTTGGTGCAATCCAAGGTCATCATTCTCTTTGGTTTGCGCAGCCATAAAATTATTCCAAGGGTTTATAAATCATCTGTAGTTATATTCTAGGATAAACTAATTTTCATTGTTTTTTAATTACTGAATTTAGATGGGACATTGGCCCTGGGCTTGTGCTTTGTCAGCTGTTTGATTGCTGAGAAAATGAAGGAAAAAGAGAGAGAGAAGGAAATGATACTTTTAAGCTTTGGTTTTGCCATTATCTGGGGCTTGGGGTGATTGAAATCTCACATCATTGGAATGAGCCTAAGACGGTTATTGTTGTTTACAAGGAGTTAACCTTGTTCTAAGTTTAGCGACAAACTACTTAATTTGTTTTATGTTAGATGTACGTGGGTTTGAATATGCAGCCTAATTCTCCTCGACTTTGAGCTTATTCTGTTAAGTGTCATGGTTCTTGTTTTTAGCCTATTATCAGAAGCCTTTTATCTATACAAAAGTTTTTGTATTTAGTTTTTCTTTGTTTTGTTTATAGACATAGATTATCAGAGAGACAGCATGAAATTGAATTGTTTTTTGCCTCTAAAATCTGGTCAGCCTTTTTATTTATTGGTTATGACTAAAATGCTTTAAGCTTTTCCTTATCAGAGAAAATATTGCTAATTTGTCTTAAAGTTGCTTTGCCTGGGAGAATTGTGTCTTAGAGATTGCTTAGTCTGGGAGAGTTCTGTGTCTGAGTGACAGTTTCTGAAAGCTTGTCTACTCTCAGGTTCCTGGTTGGGTATCTGAAATTCTTATCTCCATTTAAAGAGGGTTCTGTACAAGTTCGCTTTAGTTTGTGCTGATATTCATGGCATCTCGTGTTGGGCGTATATCCTCCTGAAGTTGGAAATGGAGAGAAATCTTGGAAAGGGTATGGTGGACCAACATAAAAACTACGAACATATTCGATACAACAATGATGAAACTAGAAATGAGGGACTTGGGTCTACAAATCAAAGATTTTTCCAGGATCCTTCAAGTAATATCAACACCAATTTGCGACCTCCAGATTACTATATGTCAGTTGAAGCAAGACCTGTAATGAATTTCTCCATTCAAACTGGTGAGGAGTTTGCTCTTGAATTTATGAGGGAAAGGGTGAATCCTAGACAGCAATTTGTTCCAAGTGCTTATGGTGAGCCTCGCACTGCTACTGGGTATATGGAGCAGAAAGGTATGCTGGGAGTTAGCAACACGGTTTCAGAAAGTGGGTCTGATATCGCAAAACTTAACTCTGTAGAAAAGGCTCTTGTTCAGGATTTTGAGAGAAAGGGACCTTCCACGCATGAGGACAAAGTTTACTATGATTCATTGCGGTCAGTGGCCCAAACCTTGTCCAGGGATGACATCAGTCAAGGATCTCATGTTTATGTCTCTTCAGGGGCTCCTGATAGTTCGTCAACAAAGGTGAAGTTCCGCTGCAGCTTTGGTGGTAAGATTTTGCCTCGTCCCAGCGATGGAAAACTTAGATATGTTGGTGGTGAAACGCGTATTATCCAGATTAGGAAGGATATTTCTTGGCAGGATCTTGTACAGAAAATGTTGACTATTTACAGCCAAACTAATTCAGTTAAATATCAGCTTCCTGGTGAGGATCTTGATGCACTGGTGTCTGTATCATCTGATGAGGATCTGCAAAACATGATGGAGGAATGTAATATACTGCAAGACGGGGGATCACAGAAACCTAGGATGTTCCTGTTTTCTAATGGTGATTTGGAGGATGCTCAGTTTGGTCTCGGAAACTCTGAGGGTGATTCTGAGATTCAGTATGTAGTTGCTGTGAATGGTATGGACCCAGGCTCAAGAAAGAATTCAATTGCTTTGGGTAGTTCTTCAGGAAACAAATTGGATGAGTTACTCAGCCTAAATGTGGAAGGGGAGAGTGGTTGTGCTGCAGCAGAACTAGGCGCGGCCAGCAATGCACCTTTGGCAGTTGATACACCTTCATTGACTGGTCAATCTTTTCAACCGCTGCCACCAAGCTCGTCTAGTGCTTTTGAGTCCAATTCATATCCTTATCCGGGACAGAGGAATCATCATGGCGAAGCTGGACATCATTTATTATCTCCTTTCCAACCTTTGGAGAGCTTCCCCAAGAAAGATGACAAGACTGCTGTTCCCTTGTCTGTCTCATTGCAGTATGGTTACGGTTCTGACCGTTCTAACTATGCTGCAGCTGGAGAGAATTTAGCTCCAATACCTGTCCATGGCCATCTGACTCCGCAGGGAGGCTTGACTGAGCAGCAGTATAGTGGCTTTCATGCACAAGATCCCGAAGTATCCGTAAAAGAGATGAAACTGAGAAGAGATAGCTCAGCCCAGAAGCTAAATGAACCTGAGAACATCCAATTTCTGGCAAAGGAAGCATCATCAAAGGAGGTGAAAGTGAATAGGGACAGCTCACTCCAAAAAGTAAATGAACCAAATAAAGATCAAACATTTGACCATGAGTATGCTGTTTCTTCTCATCCAAGTGATTGTTCTATTCCGAATTATTCTTCTAGGGAAGAGGTATTGGTTACTAACTCAGCAGTGGATACAGGATCACCCCTGGTGTCCATGAGAAGTAATAAAAGGCTCCAGGAACACATACAGAATAAAATGCCACCTGAAGGTGTAAATGATGGGACAAAGAATAATGAAGATGACCCTTTTTATGCATCTGGTGGACAATTCACTCTGGGATATGGTGGATCTGAGGTTTATCCAACTGACTTTAGCTACCATGAAGCGCAGCTGGTTCCTCCGCCAGTTTTTCATTCTGAGCCAATTCCCAGGGAACAGGCAGAATTGAACCGCTTGTCCAAATCGGACGATTCCTTTGGCTCTCAGTTTCTGTTAACGCAAGCACGTTCTGATCATTCTCAACCGATATCAATTGATAAATTGCATGATGAGCATGTGGTTTTGCAGACTGAACAGTCCAACTCATCTTCACAACCTATTTATACAACATCTCATACTGTTGAAAATGAACTGGTAAAGCTTGAAAAGAATAAACTGTTTGCTGACAGTATTAATAACATAAAGTCCAATATTTCTGAGGAGGCGCTTGAGTCAAAGTTACAGAAACCTGCTTTGAGAAATGAGGTGGATAAACATGGAATCGCCTGGGTGAAAGAAAACTACAAAGATCCCTCTGTAAACGATAAAGAAACAGCTGATGTAATAGCATATAGAGGTATTTCTGATAAACACATGGAAGGCTCTGCTTTAAGGCCTACAGACTTTGAATGGAGTGAGATAACTGCCAGTCAGAAGAATGGGAATAATAGTGTGGCCACTAATCAGCCCTTGGCTTGGGCAGAGAGCCTGGTTAGAGGTGTTCCTCAAGTGGAGTCCCCTGTTGTTGGAACTCCAGAGCAGGGAGACATTCTTATTGATATAAATGACCGCTTTCCTCGTGATTTCCTCTCTGATATATTCTCAAAGGCAAGAATCTCACAGAATCTCTCTCGTATGGGTCCACTGCATAGTGATGGAACTGGCTTGAGCTTGAACATGGAGAATCATGAGCCTAAGCACTGGTCATACTTTCAAAAGTTGATCCAGGAAGAGTTTGTCAGAAAAGATGTTTCACTTATGGATCAGGATCATCCGAGTTTCTTGTCCCCACTCACAAATGAGGAAGGGGCTCCCATAGATTACAGCTATCCACCTATGAAGTCTGATGGTGTTGCACTCAGTCACATTGACTCCAATATCAATTTGGATGAGGAGTTTCGACAAGGATTATCTGGTGTTATTGGATCCAACACCATGAATTTGCGTCCAGATTACAGTCCTGAGCTCAAGGGAAATGAAAGTGTGCAGTTGGATGGGGTTAGCCCCAGAATGCCAGAATCGCATTATGAGGTACTCCCTTTTGTTTTTTGTTTAGCCATCCTAGTACCTGTATTGCTTGCCTGTGGTGATGTTTTTTAATTTCTCTCTTCACTTGTAGGACGGGAAATATACTCAGAATGCTGGTGCAACTCTTGGTGATCTTTCTCTCGTAGATTTTGATATTAATACCTTGCAGGTGTGATGCTCAACAATTTGCATCCATTTATCAGCATGGCAAAAGTTGAATAATCTATAGAAAGGCCATCACGTACGAAAACATGTGGCATCATAGCATATAAATGATCTTCGATATCAACCAAACACTTGAATTTTTGTTTATATCATTTTCTAGATCTTCAACTTATATTTTATGTATTTTTTAAAAACATTTACAAAAGCGTGCTTTTCTGTGCTTTAAGCTCACTCAAAAAGCTCCAAAAGGCAAATGACCATTTGCCACTGCATGCGTTTATGTTTGATCAATTATATGCTTCATTCATTGATTACTGTTTGTGATCCCGTTGGAATTGAAGTTCTTGTATATCAAGGTTTTGTCGATTATATTTTGAATGCCATAACAGATCATTAAGAATGAAGATCTTGAAGAGCTGAGGGAACTGGGCTCTGGCACCTATGGAACGGTTTATCATGGAAAGTGGAGAGGAACAGATGTTGCCATCAAGCGAATAAAAAAAAGCTGTTTCACGGGTGGCTCATCGGAGCAAGAAAGATTGGTGAGTTTTCTTTCATTCAGTGTATCATCAAAGTGTTTGTTTTCCTGTAAAAATGATAAATTAAGTACATGGAAGAGTCAGTCCTGAAGATTTCAGTTGCAACAATCAAATCTAATGCGTCTATTTAACATTTAATTATTATTTCACTATTATAAATTAATGTCTAGGAAGGATTTATGTTGCCAAATTGAGTTGGCTATGATCCCTCATTATTAGCTTGGGTAGTCCCTGTTTCTGGCGCTCCAGTTTACTACAGGTACTTACTGGTGGAGGGTAGTCGGCATCCAAACTTTTGTGCTTGATTATGCTCTTTAGTTGCTTTTGCTCATTAAGGGAGATTATTTTTGTCATATGTTTCTCAGTAACCAGTAATCACTTTCCAGACCGTGGACTTCTGGCGTGAAGCTGAGATTCTCTCAAAGCTTCACCATCCCAACGTGGTGGCATTTTATGGGGTGGTGCAAGATGGGCCTGGAGGAACTCTAGCCACTGTGACAGAGTACATGGTGAATGGCTCTCTTAGACATGTTTTGATAAGCAAGGAGAGGTAATATTTTTGTTTTATGTCTAAGATGTAAAAAAGTCTTCCTATCTTCATATTAAATATGTTTATTACATTTCCAGACATCTTGACCGTCGCAAGCGACTCATTATAGCAATGGATGCAGCTTTTGGAATGGAATATTTGCATTCCAAAAATATTGTTCATTTTGATTTGAAGTGTGACAACTTGCTTGTCAACTTGAAAGATCCTCTGCGACCTATTTGCAAGGTAATTATGCTGATGGTTTGGCTGTTTCTGGCAGACCTAGTAAATTGTTAAAAATATGATTTCTGAAAACACTCTCACTCACTCCCTCTCTCTCTCTCAACTCCTAACACTGCAAAATCCCACGAGGGTCGCCCTAAACTTCTGCCTTTTAGTGGAAGACAAACCATCAGCCTGCAAAACTGTGGTAAATGCCACTCTAATAGTGGCCCATCATGTCTTTTTAGTGTCGTCTTCTTTTTTGTTCTCAACCACCGTGATATTTATTACACAATCAAAAGAAAGGTTTTTGGTGAAGTGCTACTCTTTTTTTTGCAGGTGGGAGATTTCGGCTTGTCAAAAATTAAAAGAAATACCTTGGTTACTGGTGGGGTAAGGGGAACCCTTCCATGGATGGCTCCAGAGCTATTGAATGGTAGCAGCAGCAAGGTCTCTGAAAAGGTGAGGTGGTATGGTATATTCATACTTATAGGAAGAAGCTGAAATTAGCTTAAACATAATAGCAGACTTGACCTATGCCATTTTTAGTTATGAGAAACTTCTATTTTATTAAGATGCTATTATATCAGAAGAAAATGGAATTTCTTGCCTGGATAAGTTCTTCCTGTTGTTCTATGGTGCAGTTATTTAGCTATCAAAGCTATTGGTATTCCAATGTCATTGGAACTAGTGTTCACAACCGATGAACAGTCACACTTTTGACAGTTGGGGTTGTGTGTTTATTTATTGAAGATGGTTCTAATGGTGCCTTCTATGCCTTTCATTCCACATAGATTTTGCCCAATCCATAATAGGTCCATGCATGTCTTATTTTTCAGGTTGATGTGTTCTCGTTTGGAATTGTCCTTTGGGAAATTCTCACTGGTGAGGAGCCTTATGCAAATATGCACTACGGAGCAATCATAGGTTGAAATAACTCTCTATCTCTCTCTCTCTCTAATGTCTCACTGAGGTTTGTTTTATTTAGTGGGACAGATATGGGTTTCACTCCAATGCAAGTTTTTTTCCCCTTGAAATTTTGCGACATACTTAAGCTACTGAAACTGCAAGCAACAGCTATAGGATTGATGCTTGGGCCCCTTTGGTGGTCAGTCTACCTTTCATTACTGCATACTTAGTTGACTGAAGGCCTCTTGGTTGATGGTTTAAAAGGTGTTCTTGATGTGCGGCTCATGGTGTCTTAATTAAGCATTAAATTTTATTTGTGAATGGCGCACACTTCACCTGAAGTGTTAAAAGCATCCTTTCTAAATGTATCAAATGACAAGCTTGGTCTGTGGCACCCTTTACAACTCTAAATACAGTACACTAATCATAGCGAGGAAATAAAGTTAACCAACTATCAGAAGAGAAACTTTATCGACTGGCAGCACAGCGTCATCCCAGGAGAAGCTATTCAGAGACTTCACTTGCCGGCAAAGATTTTTAGCAAATGATTGCTTCCAAATTAAGTCTATCTGCAGATGGTCTTCCCTTTTAATTTTATTCTCTACCCTTTGACATCAACATTACTAGTTGTTTCTTCTAAGGACGGGCTCATTTCTAATCTCATATTTTTGTATTTTCTATCCAACTCATTTTTTATACTTGTGATTTCTTGGTTTCCACCACCAAATTACTTTATATGAAAAACTTGCTAGAAATGGTACTCTTATCTTGACGGCCTCTTTTCTTGTATGCAGGAGGCATAGTGAACAACACATTAAGACCGCTTGTGCCAAGCTCCTGTGATCCTGAATGGAGATTTCTAATGGAGCAATGTTGGGCCCCTGATCCAGTGGTCCGCCCCTCATTCACAGAGATTACTCGACGGCTACGCGTGATGTCTGCAGCATGCCAAACTAAGCCACAGAACCAGGTGCCTCAGTGATGCACCCGATGATTCCCTCCCACCATTTTGGCTTTTATCTTGAGTTGTGATGATGAGAATATGAGATATGGTTACCTTTATATACTCCGAAAAGATTGTGAATAATATGAGTACGGGGAAGGCCCATTTATAGGTTGAAATTTTAGGTTGGATCCCTATCACCATTGGTTTTATATGATTCTCGTTGAGAGAAACTGAAGATAATCAGTTTTTATGTAAAGCTATTATCATCTACAGCAAACAGACTTTTGCTTTAGGTACTTTGTGTGAATAACAAATACAAATCTGTCGTTATGGTGAAGAGTTGCTGGCTCATTGTTGAATGGCAAACATGAGTTATATTATGTATTCCTATCTTAGATGTAGAGATTCAAGAGTGAAGATGAAAATACCAACCCTGTATGTTGTCTAGAAATGGGCATTTTTCTGTTTGCTGACCTAAAGAAAAATATTAAAAAAAGAGCCCATCTGATTTTCTAAGAGATTATTCTTAGGATAATTATGAATGGATCTAAATCATGGTCATTTAATACAAGATTAGATGGCGTGGCTTAATAAGAGTAAAGTTTCTGCTTCAAAAATTATATAGGTTAGATGGATAATGAAGAGTGATAATCGGAAATGTCTATGCTTTTCGGTCCTCAAGAACTGTTTAAAAGCTGTTCTTTGTAATTACACGTCTCTTGCTACCCTTAATGTCGACGCAACATGTGCGGTGTACATCTTCATATTACTTATCTATGAGGCATGTTGTAACGAGCCTATTGATAAAGGCTATAAAAAATTAGGATTTACTCTATTCGAGGGGAGCCCTTCCAGAAATGAGAAAATGAGAGATAGAGAGAAAATATAGAAAACGACAAAAAGTCTGAATTCATTTAGCATGCCATAGCAAAGGACATTGTCCAGCTTAAAAAGATGCCAGCTGGCTAACGGTCAGGAAACAAACAAAATAAGCTAACAATAAAAAGCAACAGCATAAAGGCCACCTTGTCATAAGGCCAAATGGCCAGATTAAGGAAATAACAAAATAGTAAATAACTGGGCCCCAAGGGAACACACTCCCAGCCCATTAACTAGTTAGCAAAATTAAGACATGTAACGAAATTAAGGCCTGTCACGGTGATGAAGCTTGGCCCGGCCCTAGCCTTTCTGTTGACTCTAAAAGCATACCCTTCACGTGTTTGACCGAACCCTTCTCAAGACTTCCTTTCTTCTTCCTCCCGAACTCAATCATGCCCTTTCTACTGAAACCCTAGATTAGTTTGATCAAGCCGTGTAACATACCTCCCCTCTTCAAAACACTTTGCCCGCAAGGTGTGGGAAATCCTCTCTCAGCTTCGAATATTTCTCCTACATAGCTTCACTGTTGTCCTAGCCTTGCCATCACACCAAAACTTCGGCCTTTGCTTGATTACCCACCTTCACCATTCGGTGTACTAGTATCTTGGCGAGCTCTGGGCAGAGGACTCCATCGCGGTCTACTGGAGGGAGATTGGGCATGGCTGTGGTTGAGGACCCGATTTTCTTTTTGAGCAAAGAAACATGAAAAGTGGGGTGAATCCGTGTGTGTGGTGATAGATCTAGTCTATAAGCAACTTTACCCACCCTCTAGAGAATTTGAAATGGCCCAAAAAACTTCGGAGCTAACTTGTGATTTCGGCTGAGAGCCACTGTTGCTTGCTTGTATGGCTAAAGTAGAAGGTAAACCCATTCCTGTTCTGTGAATTTCCTCTATTTCCTTCTTAGATCAACGTATTTTTTCATTTAGTCTTGGGCTTTTTGTAGGTTGTGTTGGATAACCCGTGAAATCCGGTCCCTGTTTTGGAGGTGTTCTTCCACTGTTGTAACTTTTGCAGTGCCTGGTATATATTCTAACCAATGGGGAGGGGGGTATCCATATAGTGCCTCAAAGGGGATTAATTTAGTTGATTCATGTGGAGAAGAATTATACCACCACTCAACTAGTGGTATCCATGATACCCAGTCCCTAGGTCTGTCACCTGAGAAGCATCTCAAAAATTTTTTAAGGGTTTTATTTACAGTCTCTGTCTACCAATTCGTTTGAGGGTGGTAGGTTGCACTCAATACCATTTGGACCCCTTGTAAACTGAATAGCTCATGCCAAAATTTGCTTGTGAAAGTTCTGTTTCTATCCGAGACTATTGAGAGAGGTAAGCCATGTAATTTAAAGATATGTTTCATGAACAAATTGNCTTCTGTGAATTTCCTCTATTTCCTTCTTAGATCAACGTATTTTTTCATTCAGTCTTGGGCTTTTTGTAGGTTGTGTTGGATAACCCGTGAAATCCGGTCCCTGTTTTGGAGGTGTTCTTCCACTGTTGTAACTTTTGCAGTGCCTGGTATATATTCTAACCAATGGGGAGGGGGGTATCCATATAGTGCCTCAAAGGGGATTAATTTAGTTGATTCATGTGGAGAAGAATTATACCACCACTCAACTAGTGGTATCCATGATACCCAGTCCCTAGGTCTGTCACCTGAGAAGCATCTCAAAATTTTTTTAAGGGTTTTATTTACAGTCTCTGTCTACCCATTCGTTTGAGGGTGGTAGGTTGTACTCAATACCATTTGGACCCACTGAATAGCTCATGCCAAAATTTGCTTGTGAAAGTTCTGTTTCTATCCGAGACTATTGAGAGAGGTAAGCCATGTAATTTAAAGATATGTTTCATGAACAAATTGGCGATGTTTTGGGCAATGGGTGTTTTAGGAGTGTTATGTGGTTGTATTTTGTGAGTCTATCAACTACTACCTACAAGCTATTAAAACTCTGAGAATTAGGCAAGTCCTCAACAAAGTCCATTGTTATGTGTGTCCAAGGTTAAGTGGGGATGGGAAGGGGTTGTAATAACCCACTTGAAAAAGTATTAGAAGATTTAACCTTTAGCAAAGGTCACAACCTCTGATGAACTACTTAACCTCACTCTTTAGACTTGGTCAATAGAAATCCCTCCTCATTCTCTAAATGGTTTTATCAAAACCTGAGTGTTCCCTCCATGGGCTGCTATGGCCCAATTCCAACAACCGAGTTTGTATAGCCTTTGTTTGTATAAAAGCAAATCTGACCTCATGGTATATATGGGGCCTAATTTATCTTCCTTAAAAAGTGAGATTAGAGCTTGTACCTTAGGGTCAGTTTCGTAGGCAGATTTTAAGTCTTCCAGCCATTCCACAGTGGGGAAGGAAATGAGCATTAACGTCCCCTTCTCATTCTGCTCCTTTCAGGATAGGGCATCAGCAACTTTGTTCTTAGCCCCCATTTTTGTATTCCACAATAAAGTCGTAATCCAACAATTTGGGAACCCATTTTTGTTGCATTGGGGTTCCTACTATTTGGTCCAAGAGATGCTTTAGGCTTTGCTAGTCCGTCTTAACTTTGAAAGTTCCACTAAGTAGATACGGTCTCCATTTCACCACTGCATTTACCAGTGCAAATAATTCTCTCTCGTAGGTGGATAAGTGTAGAGTCCTCCCTTTTAGTCATTGGTTGAAATATGCAATGGGTTTCCCTTGTTGCATGAGGACAACCCCATAGATGTGCCCGAAGCGTCACATTCAATAGTAAATGGTGCTGTAAAAATATGGTAAAACTAGCACTGGGGGGGCAAGAAATAGCTTCCTTCAACTTGTGGAAAGCTATTTTAGCTTCCTCACTCCACTTGAATCCATCATTTCTCAACATTCTGGTCAGTGGGCCAGCGATGTCTCTGTAGCCCTTAATGAACCTCATGTAGTATCTAGTTAGCCCCAAGAATCTCCGTAACGCCTTGATAGACCCCAGAATGGGCCATTCTTTCATGGCTTGTAATTTTTTTGGATCTGCCTTCACCCTTGTCTAGAAATTAAGTGTCCCAAATAGGCTATCTCCTTGTACACAAACATGTATTTAGAAAGCTTAGCAAACAACTTGTGCTCTCTTAAAGTTGTCACCTGCAAATGCCTCAAATGGTTAATTTCAAATTTACTGTAAATCAGTATATTGTCAAATAATACCAGTATAAACTTCTTCAAATAGGGTTTGAACACCTCGTTCATCAAGCTTTAGAAAGTAGATGGGGCATTAGTTAACCCGAAGGGGATAACTAAGAATTCATAGTGACATTTATGAGTCCTAAAGGCTATTTTGTGTATGTTAGAGAGTTTCACTCGAATTTGGTGGTAACCGGACCTTAGATCCAGCTTAGAAAAGACCATGGCACCATACAACTCATCCATCAACTCCTCCACTACATGAATAGGGAATTTATCCTCAATAGTGACTGCATTAAGGCCCCTATAATCCACACACAACCTCCACAACCCATCCTCCTTCCTAACGAACAACAACGGGGAAGAATAGGGGTTTTGGCTAGGCCTTATTGCTCTTGAATGTAATAATTTATTGACTATCTTTTCAATTTCATTTTTTTGGAAATATGGGTAATGGTAAGGATGCATAGAAATGGGTTTGGTGTTGGGTATGAGATTTATAGAATAGTCGTGGGTTCAGGTGGGGGGTAGGCTTTTTGGCTCCTCAAATACTTCAGGATATTCTTTGAGTATTCTCTTTTTAGTTGTTGGAGTTTGATTTTCCACTGGTCTGTTTTGACCTTCCATGACATGTAAAATTATGCCATTTTTTTTCAGTTTATTAAAGACATTTAGAGAGCCTTCCCCAATCAATTTTGTGGCCGTCAACCCTTTTGACTGTACTGTTTTTCCTTTTACAAAAAATTTCATGGTTAACTTTTGGAAGTCCCACGAAACAGTACCCAACTCTTGTAGCCAATGGATGCCTAGCACCATATCACAATCCGCTAGGACTAATACATGCACCTCAACTGTAAAGTTGGTGCCCTGAATGTTAACACCCACTTCTTTGCACTTCCCTTCACTAGGTAGGATTTCCCCACTTGCCACCTTCATTTTAACTTTTTCTTCAAGATTAATGGGTATTTTGACTTGGTTTAACACAGCTGGATCCCAAAAATTGTGGGTTGATCTAGTGTCTATTAGTATTGTCAACCACTAAGGTCCAATCTTCCCCCATCACTCTCATGGTTTTTGGGTTTTGGGATCTTGTTAAGGCATGGAGAGATATTTCTAGGTTTAAGGCTATGTCTAGTTTTGTTTTAAAATTGTCTGGGTTCTCTAACTCCCACAGTTTCTTCCATATCCCTTTCTTTTTCAGATTCAAACAACACCTATTCTAATAGGTACAACTTTGGGTTTTGGCATTTATGTCCTAGTGTCCACTTAAAATCACAGTAGTAGCATAACCCATTTTTCTCTCATTTCTTTCATTTGGTTTTGAATTATTTTGTGGTCTGCAGGTTAGGTTTGGGAAATGTTTTGGGAGGTTCACTGTTGGATAGGTTAGGTCTTTTGAGTATTCCTGGGTCAAGTGAATACATAAAACCAGATCTGTTTGGTTTCTTAGAGAGGTCCAAGTTTTCTTCTTGTATTTTTGCTAGACTGTAAGCTGTGGTAAGATTTGGGGGGTTGAACATTCTAACAGTTAGTCTAATCTCATCTTTTAGACCACCGAGAAAACAACTTAGCTTTTATTGCTCTAATAAGCCCCTCAGTCTATTAGATAAATATTCAAATTTATCCTTATATTCCTCCATTGTATTGTTTTGTTTTAACTGAGTCAAAGACTCCATTGGGTCATCATACCCATTTGTTTGGACCAAACCTAGCCAACAAGGTCTTAGTCATAGACTCCCATTCAAGTGCTTGTCCTGATTCCTCCCAATCCTAAAACCAAGTTAAAACTTTACCACTCATGTGGAATGAGGCTAACTTAACTTTCTGTTGTGGCAGGGTGTTATGAAAAATAAAGAATTGTTGTACCTTGTAAATCCATCCAATTGGATCATCTCCATGAAAAGTTAGGAAGTCAAGCCTCATGGTCCTTGAATGCACATCACCCCTAGGCCTCAGATCCCCATCTTCCTCTTGATCATGCATTCCTGATGAAGATCCTCCAAAGCTGTGATTGCAACCATTCTTCTGCAGCTCACCTGATATTATTGTCAGCCATTGTAGCATTGCATTAGTCTATCTTTTTAGGGATAGCATTTCAGTTTCTAGAGTTTTATATTGGGCATCTATAGTCTTTTTTAGGTTGCTCAGTCCTTCTTGTAAATCCTTGAGCCTTGTGTTTTCTGTTATTTCTAAAAAGGGTAATGCAGGTTTTCATAGGAGGTGTTTCTAGTATCACTTTGTAACAAACCTATTGATAAAGGCTATAAAAAACTAGGGTTTGCTCTCTTCGAGGGGAGCTCCTCCAGAAATTAGAGAATGAGAGATAGAGAGAAAATATAGAAGATGACAAAAAGTCTTAATCCATTTAGCATGCCGTAGCAAAGGACACAGTTTAGCTTAAAAAGATGTCAGCTGGCTAACGGTCAGGAAACAAACAAAATAAGCTAACAATAAAAAGCAATAGCATAAAGGCCATCTTGTTGTAAGGCCAAACAGCAAGACTAAGGAAATAACAAGAGAACTGAATCATTCACAAGCTCTCAAAATCTTCGTATTTCACGAGACGATCCTATACTAGACTGTTATGGTCCCACATTGGTTAGGAGTCAAATGGTATGTGTGCATATAAGCTTAAGGACACCTCCACCTAGCAAGCCGGTTTTCTAGGATGTGAATCCTTGGGCCATATATGGACACATAACATAGACTTTGAATATCTTTTGCTCCACTGAGAAGATTTTGTCTATTCATATAATCTAAAATTATCCATAACTCTTCACATGGTTTAATTTGATAATTGATCGGGGATAGCTGTAGGCAGGAAACAGTANAAAATCTGACCTCATGGTATATATGGGGCCTAATTTATCTTCCTTAAAAAGTGAGATTAGAGCTTGTACCTTAGGGTCAGTTTCGTAGGCAGATTTTAAGTCTTCCAGCCATTCCACAGTGGGGAAGGAAATGAGCATTAACGTCCCCTTCTCATTCTGCTCCTTTCAGGATAGGGCATCAGCAACTTTGTTCTTAGCCCCCATTTTTGTATTCCACAATAAAGTCGTAATCCAACAATTTGGGAACCCATTTTTGTTGCATTGGGGTTCCTACTATTTGGTCCAAGAGATGCTTTAGGCTTTGCTAGTCCGTCTTAACTTTGAAAGTTCCACTAAGTAGATACGGTCTCCATTTCACCACTGCATTTACCAGTGCAAATAATTCTCTCTCGTAGGTGGATAAGTGTAGAGTCCTCCCTTGTAGTCATTGGTTGAAATATGCAATGGGTTTCCCTTGTTGCATGAGGACAACCCCATAGATGTGCCCGAAGCGTCACATTCAATAGTAAATGGTGCTGTAAAAATATGGTAAAGCTAGCACTGGGGGGCAAGAAATAGCTTCCTTCAACTTGTGGAAAGCTATTTTAGCTTCCTCACTCCACTTGAATCCATCATTTCTCAACATTCTGGTCAGTGGGCCAGCGATGTCTCTGTAGCCCTTAATGAACCTCATGTAGTATCTAGTTAGCCCCAAGAATCTCCGTAACGCCTTGATAGACCCCGGAATGGGCCATTCTTTCATGGCTTGTAATTTTTTTGGATCTGCCTTCACCCTTGTCTAGAAATTAAGTGTCCCAAATAGGCTATCTCCTTGTACACAAACATGTATTTAGAAAGCTTAGCAAACAACTTGTGCTCTCTTAAAGTTGTCACCTGCAAATGCCTCAAATGGTTAATTTCAAATTTACTGTAAATCAGTATATTGTCAAATAATACCAGTATAAACTTCTTCAAATAGGGTTTGAACACCTCGTTCATCAAGCTTTAGAAAGTAGATGGGGCATTAGTTAACCCGAAGGGGATAACTAAGAATTCATAGTGACATTTATGAGTCCTAAAGGCTATTTTGTGTATGTTAGAGAGTTTCACTCGAATTTGGTAGTAACCGGACCTTAGATCCAGCTTAGAAAAGACCATGGCACCATACAACTCATCCATCAACTCCTCCACTACATGAATAGGGAATTTATCCTCAATAGTGACTGCATTAAGGCCCCTATAATCCACACACAACCTCCACAACCCATCCTCCTTCCTAACGAACAACAACGGGGAAGAATAGGGGTTTTGGCTAAGCCTTATTGCTCTTGAATGTAATAATTTATTGACTATCTTTTCAATTTCATTTTTTTGGAAATATGGGTAATGGTAAGGATGCATAGAAATGGGTTTGGTGTTGGGTATGAGATTTATAGAATAGTCGTGGGTTCGGGTGGGGGGTAGGCTTTTTGGCTCCTCAAATACTTCAGGATATTCTTTGAGTATTCTCTTTTTAGTTGTTGGAGTTTGATTTTCCACTGGTCTGTTTTGACCTTCCATGACATGTAAAATTATGCCATTTTTTTTCAGTTTATTAAAGACATTTAGAGAGCCTTCCCCAATCAATTTTGTGGCCGTCAACCCTTTTGACTGTACTGTTTTTCCTTTTACAAAAAATTTCATGGTTAACTTTTGGAAGTCCCACGAAACAGTACCCAACTCTTGTAGCCAATGGATGCCTAGCACCATATCACAATCCGCTAGGACTAATACATGCACCTCAACTGTAAAGTTGGTGCCCTGAATGTTAACACCCACTTTTTTGCACTTCCCTTCACTAGGTAGGATTTCCCCACTTGCCACCTTCATTTTAACTTTTTCTTCAAGATTAATGGGTATTTTGACTTGGTTTAACACAGCTGGATCCAAAAAATTGTGGGTTGATCTAGTGTCTATTAGTATTGTCAACCACTAAGGTCCAATCTTCCCCCATCACTCTCATGGTTTTTGGGTTTTGGGATCTTGTTAAGGCATGGAGAGATATTTCTAGGTTTAAGGCTATGTCTAGTTTTGTTTTAAAATTGTCTGGGTTCTCTAACTCCCACAGTTTCTTCCATATCCCTTTCTTTTTCAGATTCAAACAACACCTATTCTAATAGGTACAACTTTGGGTTTTGGCATTTATGTCCTAGTGTCCACTTAAAATCACAGTAGTAGCATAACCCATTTTTCTCTCATTTCTTTCATTTGGTTTTGAATTATTTTGTGGTCTGCAGGTTAGGTTTGGGAAATGTTTTGGGAGGTTCACTGTTGGATAGGTTGGGTCTTTTGAGTATTCCTGGGTCAAGTGAATACATAAAACCAGATCTGTTTGGTTTCTTAGAGAGGTCCAAGTTTTCTTCTTGTGTTTTTGCTAGACTGTAAGCTGTGGTAAGATTTGGGGGGTTGAACATTCTAACAGTTAGTCTAATCTCATCTTTTAGACCACCGAGAAAACAACTTAGCTTTTATTGCTCTAATAAGCCCCTCAGTCTATTAGATAAATATTCAAATTTATCCTTATATTCCTCCATTGTATTGTTTTGTTTTAACTGAGTCAAAGACTCCATTGGGTCATCATACCCATTTGTTTGGACCAAACCTAGCCAACAAGGTCTTAGTCATAGACTCCCATTCAAGTGCTTGTCCTGATTCCTCCCAATCCTAAAACCAAGTTAAAACTTTACCACTCATGTGGAATGAGGCTAACTTAACTTTCTGTTGTGGCAGGGTGTTATGAAAAATAAAGAATTGCTGTACCTTGTAAATCCATCCAATTGGATCATCTCCATGAAAAGTTAGGAAGTCAAGCCTCATGGTCCTTGAATGCACATCACCCCTAGGCCTCAGATCCCCATCTTCCTCTTGATCATGCATTCCTGATGAAGATCCTCCAAAGCTGTGATTGCAACCATTCTTCTGCAGCTCACCTGATATTATTGTCAGCCATTGTAGCATTGCATTAGTCTGTCTTTTTAGGGATAACATTTCAGTTTCTAGAGTTTTATATTGGGCATCTATAGTCTTTTTTAGGTTGCTCAGTCCTTCTTGTAAATCCTTAAGCCTTGTGTTTTCTGTTATTTCTAAAAAGGGTAATGCAGGTTTTCATAGGAGGTGTTTCTAGTATCACTTTGTAACAAACCTATTGATAAAGGCTATAAAAAACTAGGGTTTGCTCTCTTCGAGGGGAGCTCCTCCAGAAATTAGAGAATGAGAGATAGAGAGAAAATATAGAAGATGACAAAAAGTCTTAATCCATTTAGCATGCCGTAGCAAAGGACACTGTTTAGCTTAAAAAGATGTCAGCTGGCTAACGGTCAGGAAACAAACAAAATAAGCTAACAATAAAAAGCAATAGCATAAAGGCCATCTTGTTGTAAGGCCAAACAGCAAGACTAAGGAAATAACAAGAGAACTGAATCATTCACAAGCTCTCAAAATCTTCGTATTTCACGAGACGATCCTATACTAGACTGTTATGGTCCCACATTGGTTAGGAGTCAAATGGTATGTGTGCATATAAGCTTAAGGACACCTCCACCTAGCAAGCCGGTTTTCTAGGATGTGAATCCTTGGGCCATATATGGACACATAACATAGACTTTGAATATCTTTTGGTCCACTGAGAAGATTTTGTCTATTCATATAATCTAAAATTATCCATAACTCTTCACATGGTTTAATTTGATAATTGATCGGGGATAGCTGTAGGCAGGAAACAGTAGAAATTCTTCTTTCAGAGCAAACAACCTTGAAGACATGCTAATGTCTTAACTTACCACAGCTCCAGTACAGCATTTAACAGCTGACGCATTCAGAATTTACCAATCTCCAAAGCCTAGAAAGTGGAAACCATCCAATTATTTGCAGAGTGCATTAACATTAAAACCATTACAGAAAGCATAATAGGGCTCTAGATTAAAATGCATTCTTTTGCAGTTCACCTTGATTTACAGGGTGTTTTTGCTTTATACTGGCTGGTATGTCACCTTATAACCAGTCATCTTTCTTAAGAATTCATGACGCCTTTGACCTAAACTTTCACCATACCCAGTGCAAGAAAATCAAATCATACAATGATCAAGGGTAGCTCAGTCCTCATTTCTTGCAATTTTGTTTGTGGGTTTGTTTACTTTGTAATTTGCTTCATATCAGTTCTTAACTGACCAGCATTATCATTCTAGCAGCAGCATGTAAATAATGACCAGCATTATAGTAACACACACACGACCAAATATAATTTACTTATATTATCACCAAAACATCATACAAAGAAAACCTGGCCAACATTCAAAAGACTCTCATGAGGTACATTGAAGATCACACTGTTTTCCCTGCAAATTTTCCGAAGAAATGCATATATGTAATCAATAGCTATCTTCTTGTAGAATTTTGAATCCCTCCTTGCTCTCACCACTGTGTTTCCCAGAATGTGAACCACCCCAGCATCTCTACAGTTCTTCAAAAATTCCAACTCGTCATTCTCAGTCTGGGCACTTGCCCGACCGGATGAACCTACAGTTCTGTTTACATGCAAGGGGGATCTAACAGGAACAATCGAGTCCACTGATGAAATAGTTGGGTCCATATTGGAAGAACATGAGTTGCCATTGTTGGCAAGCAGACCATCTCTTGACTGCTGGGTTTGCTGACCATAGAGACTATACTCATCAGAGTCTGAAAACCCTTCCATCATGGATTCAAGCCGGACAAACAAGAAGAGGGCATCAAACAGCTTATTCTCGAAATCATCATCTTTCTTGTGCAGGTCTTTATAACCATATCTTGCTACACAGCGGAACATGTGAAAACTCTTGGGTCCAATCCGTTTCACAAGAAATCTCTCTTCTTCTCGGACTGTGTAGACTGGAAGATATTTCACACAGACAAAGACGACAACAGAGTGGATGGCAGGCAGATTTGTGATGAAGTGAGAAAAGATGTGGGGAACCCCACTTGCTAGCTCGGTGTACACAAGCCCAATCCCAGGGACACGGACCAGTCCTAAACTGGGGCCAAGCCCTAGAATCCATGCCATTGACACCTTACTGTGCATCTCAAACTGGTAGCGTTTCACTGTACCATAATGCCATACGTACATGATGAGAAGAAATGCTGCTGCAATTACAAGGGGAACCCACCCACCTTGATCAACCTTGAAGAGTACAGCAATAAAGTAAGTGCACTCAACAACCAGCGATAAGACTGTGAAGATGAGGACAAGTATCCAGTGGCAGCGCCAAACTAATAGCATGATTAAAATCATGAGCAATGTGGTTACCAACATGACTATCACCACTGCTGTGCCTGCAGTAACACAACAATGNGATTATGGACTGATGCTGTTTGTGCAGAAATAGTGGTGAAACAGTGGACCATCTACTTTTACATTGTGAGTTTGCTCGAGATATCTAGAGTACTTCCTCAGCAGAGTGGGTATAGCATGGGTGATGCCGGGTAGGGTGGTTAAACTTTTAGCAAGCTAGAGAGGGATCACAGGGACACCACAGATTGCAGCTGTGTGGAAGATGGTTCCTATATGTATTTTCTGGTGTATTTGGAATGAAAGAAACGAGAGGCTTTTTGAGGATCATGAACGTTCCTTAGAAGAGTTAGGAGTTTCTTCTAGAAGACTTTGTTTTTGTGGGCCATTGCTCTTGATTTGAATGGCCTCAGTTTCCATGATTTCCTTGTAACTGTTCCTAGTTCTTAAATAGGCGTAGTCACATGTATACTTCCAGTGTACCTGGGCTATACCTACCTTTATATTAATAAAATAACTTATTACTTATCAAAAAAAAAAATTATATGCTGAGGTATATACTATTTCTATCTTTTTGGCACAATGATGCTATTGACTGAACCTTTTTGCACTAAAAATATTTGCATATAGAGGTGAAAGCTGAGCTAGCAAACCACTGAAAAAAGCAATGTTTAGTGAAAAAGAATATTCTTAGAAGAACCTAAGACAACACATCTTGTCCTTGAAAAGATATCCACACCACTGAAAAGAAGATAATGTCCCATCGGGAGTCTAGTCAAGCTCTATGATAAAGGGCACAAATCCCTTAATTTTCCTTGTTCCCGTACAATCACCCACTCTACATGGAAACAAGGCTCGCTTTAAGAACAAAACACTATATATATATTCAATATAAAAAGTTCGCTTTCAGTATTAGTGGGCTTCCCCCGCATAAAAACTATATTGCGCAGAGGCTTGGAAACAATCAAAGAAGAACAACTAATGGATCTTAGCCAAAAATATATATATATTTATATATATCCACTTTACAGTGTTCGTACACACTAAGGCCAACAACAGGTTATTTGATTTAACCTTTTTTGTTTCAAAAAATTTGACCTATNGCCGCATAAAAACTATATTGCGCAGAGGCTTGGAAACAATCAAAGAAGAACAACTAATGGATCTTAGCCACAAATATATATATATTTATATATATCCACTTTACAGTGTTCGTACACACTAAGGCCAACAACAGGTTATTTGATTTAACCTTTTTTGTTTCAAAAAATTTGACCTATGTCAAAACGTTATTAAGGTATATGTTCCACTATAGCCTTAACTTGACCAATATAGACTCCAGTTCTCTGCAGATATATTGCAAGGGGCAGCTTGGAGAATTCCCAAGGTCAATCTGGCAGGCTCCACTAGCAAAACAATTTCATTTACCTTACAAGAAAAAGTTTGCATAAATCTTGAGAGATTAAAAAGAGGAAAAACTCACAAACTACTGTGAAGCCAATCAGTAAAAACTTGGGATTGATCAGCTTTTCCATAGACCTACTTGGTCTGGAGTTTCCCTAGAGAACCACCTTATGGGAAGAAAGAAGGAAATCCTTTTACCTGTCAGTCTTTTTATCCTGGGGAACCTCACCAAGGCAAAGCCTTTTGGACCGCACCCTTGAGAAGTAAACCCCAGATACACAATCGCAACCACCATAATCATGATCTGGTAATCTAGGAGAACTCTTATTGCGAAACTGAATCCAGGATGTCTGAGTCTACAGCTCATCCCAAACTCGCCCTTTGACACTAGGCATGTAGAATTTTATTCACAGAACCACATAATATATATTAATGTTGCCAGTGTATTGTGATATTTCCTAGCAGAAACATATTGATCAGAATGAAAATGGGGAAGAAAGAACTCCAAACATTAAGAAGAAGCAGACTCACCATAAGCATTTCCAATTTGGACTTGATTTTTGAACCCAGCAGTCACAGCGATGCATAGAATCATAAGGATCCAATTAATATCTGGAACATATATTTGGCCCAGGAACTTTTTGGATGTATGTACAACTTTAACTCTTGGAAAACAGCCAAGTGCAAGAGCCTGCTTAATTATCGAAAACGTTGCAGATATGGTTGCCTGACTTGCAACTATAGCTGCTGCAGTTGCAACAAGAAATACTGGCCAATATATTCTCTCTGCAGAACAAGATTAGATCAGTATGTATCAGAGATACCCTGCTTTATTGAACAGTGCATCCATTTCATAGAAATGTTTAAGAAACCCTTGCCAAATCAAACAGTTCAAACACATCATACAAATGTTTGAGAAGAGCAAGGCTATGATGAGTGTGTTTTGAGAGTATTGCAACAAGCCCCTTCTTTAGCAACTCAACTCTTTCGCAGGTAAATTGAACCACTGACATCCATATGTTTAGAAGCTTAATGTCAATGCAACTGATAAAGATTTATCCCCGATAATGGTTTGGTCACTCACTTTCGGTAATGATTGACAATGGTCAAGAGATTCAGCACATTCCAATGGCTGAGAATATACAACATTGAACAGTGTCTTAAAAAGAG
>QEOT01123475.1:45228-55949 GCA_003123785.1 Pterocarya stenoptera
TCATGTTCGATCAATTACATAAAGGGACTAGATCTTGTACTCAATATCTTATATCTAACTTTGTTTCCTATATGAATCATTCACCACTGTATCATACCTATGCATCCCCGTTGTCTTCTGCATCTATACTCAAAACTTCCTATAGCTTGCCAATCCAAAGTGGAGAGAAGCAATGCCTGGAGACATGACAGCTCAAGAATAACATATGAGACCTTGTTGAATTACCTCAATTGGATGCAAATTGGTGCTCACTGTGAGGAAAAACACATGCTTCCACAGAAATGTACAACACAAGATCGGTAGCTAAAGGCTTCACAAAACTTAAGGGATTGACTATAAAGAGATGTTTACTCCAGTGATGATGATGAATTCAATTCAAGTCGTGCTTTATTTGGAGATGAATTTAGGTCAGCTTCAATCTAATACAAATAATGCATTTGCCAATGGAGTTTTTCCTTCTGGTCTTGAACTTCCCTCAGCGAATGGTAAAGAGTACAGTTTAGAGAAGACATTATATAGGTTGAAGCAATCTCCAATTGAATGGTTTAAAAAATTTACCCAAGCTATGCAGAGATGTGGCTTTATGAAGAGTTAAGGAAATCATACATTAAAATTAGAACAAACCTGGAATAGAACGATAAAATGAATCGACAGCATGATCTCTATGATTCATAAGGTAGGCAGCTTGTCCAGAATAGGCTAAAAGAAGTGAAGGAAAGACTACTATGGTGAAAGCAATCTGTATAGCTGAAGCAGGAAAATGGGCTAAGTCGGCAAAAAGTGCCTCTGTGCCTGTGGCAATTCATATGTAGCCATTAGAAAAATCATCAAATATTATATTATTTGCTTTAGCTCACTGGCTTAAAAAAAATGGATTGATTGAGATGATAGAAAGTCTACCTGTTATACTAAGCATAATACCTCCAAGGGAGGTCCAGCCAGTTTTCCCTCTCCTTTTAAAATAACGGAATATGTAAAGAGGTGAGATAGCTCTCAGAACACTTCTATCATATTTCCAGATGTTGAACATGCCTATACCTCCAATTAAGAGAAACCAAAGCAGAACAATAGGAGCAAAGAGCCAACCAACTCTATCTGTACCATAATGTTGCAAGCTAAACAATCCTACTAATATTACAACGGAAACAAGCACAATGACACCTGTAAAGAAAAGCAAGAGGCTGTTAAAGACTCAAATATGAATTAATACAAAAATATATATCTTCCGAGACAAATAAATAAGTGAAAATGTTTTGGTTCAGGAGTGATACAATACCATTATTGATTCTGTTGTTTCCTACATTGATTCCCCCAACAGCGGATAGAACTGTAAAGATCGCATGGTTAAACATCTTAAATGGATTTCAAAAGAAGGTACTCAAGAAATAAACAAGATTACCAGGAAAATAATTACAGTGGATTTTTGCGAATATAGCTTTAGATGTGTATTATAAGCTAATTAAAATAACATGAGCAAAGAACAAGGAAAGAACTAAAAACTGGATTAGCAAACACTGAACTACTTAAAAACTCCATAAATCTCAAAAAGATGGTGATGGCTTCATTTTTTTTTATATAGGTAAAAGTAAGTTTTAAGAAACAAAGTACTCCAGGAGTATACAAACAGATCATGAAACCTAATTACATCTAAGTACTAGTGAGAGATACAAGCAGGTCATGGAAAGTATCTGTATTACAAATAATGGCTGAAGCCCAAGAAAATAAAGTACTGTAAAAGAATCACTTCAGCTCCTCCAAAGAATGCTCCATGTCTTCAAAGCACCTCCTATTTCTCTCTAGCCACAAGCACTACATAATGCAATGAGGAATCATTCTCCACACAGCAGCTATACGTGAATTCCCCCTAATTCCTGTCCAGCACCCCAGAATATCTCTAACTGTTCTGGGCATAGCCCAAGCCACCCCTGTCCTATTAAGGATCTCATTCCATAAACACCTTGCCACCTCAAAATGTAACATAAGATGATCCGCTGATTCCCCATCACTCTTGCACAAGAAGCACCAATCTACTATGATAAGATCACGTTTTCTCAAATTATCCGACGTGAGGATCTGCCCAAGAGATGCAGTCCATACGAAGAAAGTGATCTTAGATGGTACTTTAATGTGCCAAATGGCCTTCCAAGGAAAGTTATGACCATTAGAAACTCCCAGGAGGGCCTTGCAGAAAGAGCGCACCGAAAATTTGTAATTGCCATTCAAAATCCAGATCAAATTATCCTCCATCTCACTGCCCATCTCTATTGCATATAGCGAGTCAAAATTCAGCAAGCATATCCAGCTCCCAATCATGAACAGCTCTCAAGAAGCTTACATCCCAATGGACAAAACCATTAGAAATTACCACTAAGTTGACCATGGCAGCCTCTTTGTCGCTGGAAATCTGATAAAGCGTGAGAAACACCTGCTTTAGGACCCATTCACCACACCAAGCATTGTGCCAAAGTAAACTCTATCACCTCTTCCAATTGCGAATCTAAAATACTTGGAGAATCTACCCCATCCCGCTTTAATATTTTTCCACAAGCCCACCCCATGTGTTCCTCTAACTTCCTTAGAACACCAGCCCCCCCTCATACTCCCATATTTAGCATCTATGACTTCTCGCCATAAACCCTCATCTTCCTTATGGTATCTCCACAACCATTTCTCCAATAGTGCTTTATTGAAAGCCCTCACGTTACACACCCCCAACCCACCACATTGAATGGGTAAGCAAACTTTATCCCAACTCGCAAGATGGAACTTCATTTCTTCCCCCATACCTCCCCACAGAAAGTTGTGAAAGATTTTCTCCATACAAGAAGCCACACTTGCAGGAAAAGGAAAAAGGGATAAGAAATAAGTAGGGAGATTAGAAAAAGTGCTCTTGATAAGAGTTAAATGACCACCTTTGGACAATTATATCCGACCCAACCAATCGTCCTTCAATTCTTTCTAACACACCATCCCAAATGGTTTTTGTCTTGAAAGCAGCCCCCAATGGTAGGCCCAGATATTTCAAGGGCAGCGAGGCAACCCTGCAACCCAAAATGTTTGCCAAAACTTGGATATTTTGTACACTACCCACAGGAACCATTTCAGACTTTGATAGGTTTACCTTCAAGCCTGACACCGCTTTGAAACAAAGTAGTACAGCCCTCAAATACTGCAAATTATCAATGTTCGGCTTGCAAAACAATAGTGTGTCATCAGCAAATAGAAGATGAGATATGGAAACCCCACCCACTGAAAATCCAGCAAGAAAACCTCCATCCAACACCGCACGCAACATTCGACTCAGTGCTTCCATAACAACCACAAGTAGCAAAGGGGGACAATGGGTCCCCTTGCTGGAGGCCCCTAGAGCTGTTAAAAAATCCTTCCGGTACTCCATTTACCAAAACTGAGAATCGAACCGTAGATATACAATGCCTAATCCATGTAATCCATCTATCCCCAAAACCGCAACTCCCAAGTAAATAACACAAAAAGTCCCAATTAACATGATCATAAGCCTTTTCCATGTCTAACTTGCACAAGAATCCAGGTAAGCCCTCCTTGATTCTACAATCCAAGCATTCATTAGCTATCAATAACGAATCCAGAATTTGTAAAGCATTTTGAGATTTAGAAATAATGCAATTGATAACTGTGTTCATGCCATTAGCAAGCACCTTTAAGATGATCTTATAAACTCCATTTATAAGACTAATAGGCCGAAAGTCCTTCACATCCACAGCACCAACTTTCTTAGGGATAAGAGCAATAAAAGACACATTAATGTTTTTTTCGAATTTCCCAAAAGTGTATAGTTCCTGAAAAACCTGCATAATATCACCACCCACTACCTCCCAATAATCATGATAAAAAGCCATAAAAAACCCAGTTATTTCCCAAAAGTGATGGCTTCCAGTTGATTTCTTCCAACCTTCCCAGTTATTTCCCTTTGTATATCACTCGCCATGATAAAATCTATCAGATGTGTCTCGCAGTAGATAAGCAGGTGAAATCTGAAATCCTAGTAGTCAAAATACTGAAACTGAAAGCAGTTGTTGAGGGTTTTCCTTCTCTACACAAAAAGTTATATAATTTAATTTGGACACCCCACTTTTGGAGAATATACATATAAAACCTAAAACAATAACATGGAAAAGGTTCCTCAAAGTGAATTTCAGATTAGGGGTGTCAGACTCTCTCTTCCAATTTAAAGAGGACCAATCAAATGTGTCAGACTTTTCCACTCTAACATCATTTCAAGTACAATTAAAAAAAAACACAAAACTGATGTATATCTTATGCTTTAATATCTTCCCAATTTGCATTGATCCCTTACCACCGTAGTACAGATGGATTAACAGGGATCTTGGGATCCATTAGTGGCCCCACTTACTACATCGTGCACAAAATAGCATATTAATCAGCTGCAAGTAATTAACCCAACATTGGACGAATATAGAAATTTATGCCTAATGAACATATCGTGTGATACTCACACGAAATAAAAAGAACAAGTTATTTATTCTCACTTTAAGTCATAAGCAAGATATCACATGCTCTCTCTCCAGTTTCAGCAATTTTCAAAACCGTGATCTCTTTTCATTCATCACATTTCAGTTGCTACTTTTTTGTAATGAAACTAATGGAGTAGGCATTGGTGTACTGGGAGCTAGGGTTTTGAGCATCTCTTATCATCTTTATACTTAATCAATTTATCAATGAAATTTCTCCAAGATTGTCTCTAGTTGTGGATGTGGGCCAATGTGTTGAACCATGTAAACATTGCCTTTCCTTTGTGTGTCGATTTATTTTGGTTTATCTTATCTGCTTGTTTGCCATCTCAAATCTTACCTGGAACAGCAATAGTAGCTTATAATAACATGCACGCAGAACTTATATTTCAAAGAGGAAAAAAAGACAGGATTTTCAGGCAGACTACCCACAAAAAGATGGAAAGCACAAAGCAAAAAAAAAACATAAGACAATCCAGCATAGAGAAAGGTATACCTGATATAGCTGGAGTCAGAATCCCATCCCCAATCACCATGCAAGTGCCAACAAGGACAAGAATAAGAAGTGCATTTTTCATACATGCATATTTCTCCAACCACCTCTTAGTTTTTGCAGCAAATGATTGTTCATGAAAAGTAGAACGACTATATGTTGTTAGCTCCTCATCAGTTCGGTGTTGGTTAGGTATAGTTTTTATTTTTGCATGTCGACAAAGCAATGAATAAAGAGCAAATGTTCCACCTTCACCACAAAGAGAAAAAGTTTAGGAAACTTGACGGTTTCTCATTGGCCTAAAATTGAGAAATATGCCAGGTCAAAATGAACAATGAAGACAGTACTGTATTGTAGCATACAACTGGCATGCAGTTAAAATACTTGAATAGAAAGTAAAAGATATTCCTGTCTAATGTTTTCCAAACAAAATAGGCTATAAGTGTTAAACACCTTGCATGTTCTAATACAAATCAGCTCAGTTTGCTTATATAGCCTCACAAGACAAGAAGTGGTCTGATGTTTTGACGAGTTTTGGAGAAAGGAATATGCATAAGGAGGCATACTACAGTCACTTCAGCTAAGTATAAAGATTGCAAGAACAATAATAACAACAAAAAATAATTAATAAAGTCATGGATACGGCAACACCATAGGTGTGGCACCCTATTTAATAAAGTTCATTTTCTCTCCAGTATCTATATTACAATCTTTTTTTCCCCTCCACGGATAAGGACTTGATTAAACCCTTTTTAGCCGGATATTCAGTCTATAAACTCATTACATTACAGAAACCCCTTTTTTACAAGTAAAAATCTAATATCCGTAGAGAAAAAGGCGTAGCCCAAGTAAACAGGAACATTATCGAAACCCAACACCAGATTTTTTTCATTTTCCACAAGTGGTTGTAAGAGACTAAGTTCAATTCTTAAATCAGGAATGAAATAAGAATTCAGCACCTCCCTTTTTTGTAATCAGTAAGAATTCAATGCCTCCCATTTTACAGTTCTTGTATATATGCCAGCATAAATTGTGCATGTTTAACAAAACATCTTAACCATAGAGTTCTTGTTAAGATAAGTAGTAGGTGGTTGAACTTTCATTGACATGGACTGGCTATATAAAACTTGCCGCCAATTATCCCAAAGGAAACAAGTGATAACCAAGAATATGAATCTACCGAATCTACTTACATCAGTTGGACTAGGAAAATATTTCCATCCTCACCCCCCCCCCCCCCCCCCCCGGCGGCGGCCCCTCCCAAAAAAAGGAATTACAAGAAAAGAAAAGAAAAAAGAAGACAATCTGGCATTTACATCTCTGTTCTTACTTTTTTTTCATCAATAGGTCAATTCCAAAACAAATGAGATGGAAGTATAACAGCATTCATATGGTTTTTATGGTATTGCTTCCATCATTGGGTTAAACACAAAATGAGCCCAGTATATGATAGAACGTGGTACTAAGCATTTCCTTGATACAAGTTACAAATGCTTAAATACAAATATTCAATGAGGAGAGTAAATATGTTGAGATCAGGCTACCTTGACCACTGTCATTTGCTCTACAAACAATGAAAACATACTTGAGGAGTGGAATAAGAGTAAGGGAGTATATAATTAAGGAAAGGGCTCCAATCACGTCCTCGGGATCTTCAATTTCTTTGTGCGGAAATGTATTTTTAAAAACATACAAGGGAGAAGTGCCCAAGTCTCCATAAACCACTCCAAGACTTTGAAATGCAAGCCGCAAAAGCAATAGTGCAGAGAATTTCTGTATGAATCAAAAAATTTATCAGCAAAAGAAAATGAATATGGAATAACAACTAAAATATTATCTGTATCCATCAATTTACTCCAGATAATACCTGGTATAGGTTTGGCATGCACAGATTTCATATCATCCAACTACTTCAATCATATAGCATAAAACAATGAGAGTTACTACTGATGATAGCCTAAATTCAATAGCATGCATACACTTGGTATAGGCTGGCATGTACACATCCCATACAATTACTTCAATTAATGAGCTTAGCACAAATACAGTCAATAATGGTGTACGCTTACATGCAGCAACATCATCTACACACCTATTCCACGGATTCATTTCTTGCTTCTTAAGACATAAAGATCAAAATGACCAGAGTATAAAAGACACAATAAATCCAAGAACTATCATATTGGAAATCTTAGTTTGATTTATAACTTGGCTTTTAAAACAGCTCAACCTAGAGAGGTATAATGCCATTAACAAGTAGTGATTTTCCTGTGAGCATTACCAAGTGATTGATGTCCTATAAAATTAATATAGCATGCTAATATGCGAGAGAGAATCTTGAAAGGAAAGTTGCGCATACTTTTTCTCTGTACATATTTCTAAGCCTTCCAGCCTCCTCATCCATAGGCTGATCAAGTTTCTGATCCAACACCCACATACTGCCTTTGTTGTTATCACTGTCTTCATCAACCTCCACTCTTGAAGCCATTTGAAACTCAGTTCAACGATTCTGCAGCTGTCAGTACCTACCCTATCTGATACCCCTTTTCTCGGTCTCTCACTCCGAAACCGGAAAACAGACTCAGAACCCCAAACTAGACCAATCTGAAATAACACAAAGTGAACGAAACCCAAAATCTCAACTTTGATCTTCACTTGAAGTCTAGTACAATCCAACTATAACTTTTCCCACCAATAAAAATCTGAAAAAGAACCAAAACTGAAATTAGAATAATAACCCAATAAAAAACTCTGTCGTTCCGAACCAACAAAAGAGAATTCAAATTCAATTATAAGGAATTAAAATCGTTTCTAACTACCCAGATTGATCGATGGAAACTGACACCAAACTGAAGGTGAAAGAAAAGTACCAAATATTCAAGCTGTAAGTAAGACTACCAAGTCAAGCTGAAAAATGAACCAAAAGACTAATCTTGATGTTAAAAGAATATTTTTTTTGTGGCAAGTCACTTACAGAAAACCCAATAAAAACCAGCAATCCAATTGAGGATAGAACAATTCAAGCACACCTCATATGCAGAGAACATAAAGGGAAAAGACAAAGAATTACTCTGTCACTGAAATCCTAAGTGGGGTCAGCTTGAGGAGAGATTCAGCCCCAGCCACAGGATCACACAAACCCACAAAAAATCTCACGTACCCATGTATCAAAACCCAGAGACGACCTATCCCGAGTCGGTTTCTGGAGCAAAAACGAAGGCTCTGTAACAGAACAGGACGGAACAGGGAGTCTTCTTGTGCAGGCTTCTTTTGGCTCTATACACCAAGGAAACAGAGAGTTTCTCTGAAAGAGTTCAAGGAAATAAACATGAAACTAAAATCTCCTCAAGAGAGAGAGAGCGTTCGTGCGTGGAAGTAGATGGTTTTGCTTGTCATTCTGGGCGACACGTTTGTGCCACTGGCCGATCTCTGCTGAGAAAAAAACACATGCTAAGATCTATATATATTTTTTCGTAAGTCTCAAAATAATGCAATTTTCATTTTATTTCAGAATACGCATTAAATTTTTAAAGATACATAAATGTACTTACATTGGCAAGAATCCTTGTATTTATTTCTATTTCAAGAAAAACCCAAATTAGTGGAAAAGAATTCAAGAAGTACTTTGATTGATCATTGATTCATTATGTGATGATCTGCAATCGAGTAATATTTCTTCATAAGAACAAAATTGTTTGTCTTTTAGACTAGAGAACGAACAAAAAGAAAAGAGAGCTTAAGCTTAAGTACTGAACTTTCCAAATATTTAATTACTTGAAAGAAAAATAATTAGAATGTTAGTCTTCAATCTTAGCATTAGTGACATGTGCCCCACACACTTAGCGCGCCCGTAACGTAACAAACGAGTGTTAAGATAGCATTTTCCTTCTAAGATTCAATGAATAATATATCGAGAGACCATTTTGATAATTACTCGTATAATTTTATAGAATGGATAAATTGAAATAAAATTTAAAAGTTGAATAAAATATTATTAAAATAATATTTTTATTTTAAAAAAATTAAATTTTTTATTTTATTTTATCTAAAAATTCAAAAAATAAATTAATATTTAAATAAAATAAAATAAAATAAAATAAAATGAGATGATAATGATTAGGAAAACAAACTATCAGAGGATGGTTTTGGTCAATCTTTGTTTTCAGGAAAGACTTTTTGGTACATTGGGTGAAGGAAATTTTTTTTTTTCCAACGGATATCATGCTGTGATAAGGGCCTAAAGGCAAATCCTTTTGAATCTGGTCTCTAATCCGGCAAAGTTTTTTAAATATAGTTTCCAATTAAAAAGAAAAAAGGTGTCTTGACTATAATTTATGGAAAAGGACAAAGAATGATGATCTAGGGTCTGCATTAACTAGTATTTGTGTTCTTTTTTAATTCTTCTAACTGTGTCACCATCTTCTTGTTCAGTTGTTATAAAAGACTTGACTTTACTATATTTTTACCAAGCTTTTAGGTCCACGCATTCTAGAGAACATCCACTCATACAAAGGATCAAACCCATCCTGATTTGGTGGTTTCAACAGTAAGTTGAAATAATATAAAATTTTAAATTTAAATAAAATATTATTATAATATTATTTTTATTTTAAAATTTAAAAAATTTAAAAAAATTAAATTATTTATTATATTTTATTTTAAATTTTGAAAAAGTTAGTCTCATTTGAATTGAGAGTTCAGATGAGATGAGTTAAAATAAAAGTTAAAAGTTGAATAAAATATTATTAAAATATTATTTTTTTAATATTATTATTATTTTAAAATTTAAAAAAATTAAATTGTTTATTATATTTTATGTAAAAATTTAAAAAAATTATATTAATGAGATGAGATCATGAGATTACTTTTTAATCCAAACAGATCTTAAATGAAAGGAGTTCATATCAATTCATTATCCAAATAATACCTTAACATGTATGGTTCCTTAAAGATAGTAGGAGTTCGATCTCCTGCATATTAGTCTGCGTAAACATCACTTAATATAGGATGACATTAATAATAAAAGAAATCCAAAACATCGATACTTTGTTATGATAGTTATGGTAACAAACTTCCATATCAGTATTGGTAAATATATTTTTTTGACGTTATACTAATTTTAGTAAGGTCTGGGTGATGGAGGGATAAGTTGCAACGTTAAAAAATAAAAAAAAATGATTAATTATTAGATTTCAGTTTGATTATATAAATAAGATGAGATGAAAGTTAAAAATTAAATAAAATATTATTAAAATATAATTTTTTAATTTTAAAAAATTAAATTATTTATTATATTTTGTATGATAATTTAAAAAAATTATAATAATTAAATAAAATAAAATAAAATAAAATAAAATAAAATGAGATAATTTATATAACCGAATTGGACTTTAAACTCAATCACAATTTTCTTTCCTTTACTTTTCTTTTTACGTAGTTTTTATTCTCTGTTTGATCCGACCCGAAAAATCTGCATCCACTTTCACAAATAATATATATATTTAAAGAATTTTCAAATTGAAAACTATTCTAAAAAAATTTAAGAACTTCAGCGACCAGAATTGGCTGAAGTTTCTAATCAAACAGTGAAAGTAACCGCAAAAAGTCTAACTACCGATTAGAAATGGCTAGGGACATGACTAGACTCAGCGTCCTTTCTCTTATCCAAATGGAGCAATGTGTTCTGATCACCTCTCGGTCGCTTTTTTTTTTTTTAA